>CALZFC010000059.1:1402500-1627500 GCA_945643635.1 Allodiplogaster sudhausi | reverse complement strand
TCTCTCGCTAGGTCTCTCTCTCTCTATCTCTCTCTCTCTCTCCCTCCCTCACGCCCTCCCTCACCCTTTATCTCTCGCAGTTCCTTTTCTCTCTCAATACCTCTTTCTCTGTCAACTCTTTCTCAGGCTCCTTGCCTTTTCCTCTCTCTTAATTTCTCGCTCTCTGTCTGTCTTTCTCTCTTTCACACACACTCTCTCACTCTCAGTCTATCTTTATGACAAAGGTATAGTTTGTACTTTATGAATACGTATGTATGTATGTATGTATATAAAATATGTACTAAATTTCAATAATAATAAAAAGAGCATCGTTAAAGGCGACCGCGGGTGCACTGGTGAATCCGGTGCTGAATGAGATGGAGTACCACGACACGCCGCCCACCTACTTCAAGCTCAACAAGTTCACGCAGGGCTTCCAGAACATTGTCGACGCCTTTGGCATTGCCAACTATCGCGAAGTCAATCCAGGTAGGGAGATGCATTCAACATGCAATATTATAATTATAAGTATATTATTAATTATATCACATCATAATACTTGATAGAAAAATTTATGCTGACACAAAATAATAATCCTTTGAAGTAAAGAAGGATATAGAAAGAAAAGAAGGCTCAATTCCTCCAATAGTCCTGCTTATTATTATTATGACAGCATTCATGCAGTGTTATGTGCGGTAATAGAAATGCATAAGAAAATCTGGGACATGAAAAAGCGCGGGAATTCAAACATCCTTTTTCTCAGCCCCATACACGATCATCTCCTTCCCGTTCATCTTCGCCGTGATGTTCGGCGACATGGGCCACGCGGTCGTCATGTTCCTCGCGGCGCTTATGCTGATTCTCTTCGAAGAGAAGCTGATCGCGCTCAAGATCAAGGACGAGGTATTTATATTATCTTTCACCGTGCCAACTGATTGCTGGTTTTTTATTCAACAAAAAAGATCGTAGAAAAACAGGAAAGAAAAAAATTTGCACCCAAATATTTCTTTTTTTTTAAAGATTTTCAACACATTCTTCGGGGGCCGCTACGTCATCCTTCTAATGGGCATGTTCTCCTTCTACACGGGTTTGATCTACAATGACGCCTTCTCGCTCTCCATCAACATCTTCGGCAGCAGCTGGCGCAATCACTTTCCGTAATTATTTTTTTTCTTTATTTAGTTACCTATCTTTTTGTTATTTTGGAAATTTGTTTTCTCAACTGAATGTGCTAACGAATATGTAGAAGAAAAAGCGAACAAAGAACTGTTTTGGGGTCGGAGATGATTATGTATTGATCCAGAGAAACAGGGAATACTACTAACCTCTCAGTCAAATACGTATGTCTACATATCATATAAATATGTACATTCACGGTTTCACGGAGACTGTTTAAAAGAAGAAGTGAATATTCTTTTTTTCTGTTCAGACGCGCCGATCTCGAGGCGGACATAATGAAAGAGCGCATAGCAAGCACAAAGATTGAGTACATGATCGATCCTGCTCAAGGCTTTTTGGACGACCAGGTTTTGATTTATTTTTGTTTATTTATTTGTAATTAATTAATTTATTTATTTATTTATTCATGCACCAAAAATATTCTGGTGTCAACATCTACTACTATATAAAAAATATTAATTTTCTCCTTGACAAAAAGTTGCAATTGCCGAGAAATAGGCATACATATGTATATTTAAACATACATATATTTGAAGTCAAAGAAATTCATTGTAAGAAACGTCATCTTTCGGCAGCACTGTACTGGATAAGATATTTCGCTGTTTCATAGAAGTAGAGGGAAAAAGAACTTGATCCCTCAAGGGTCCTTATCCATTCGGCCTCGACCCCGTCTGGAATCTCGCTTCGAACAAGCTCAACTTCCTGAACACGATGAAGATGAAGATGTCCGTGATCATCGGCATTAGCCAGATGACTCTCGGCGTCTTCCTCTCGCTCGCAAATCACATGTCAGGAAGCTTTCTATCTTCGTATAATTTATTTAAACCGTTTCATGTTTTTTGCCCTTTAGTTTTGCCTAAATCTAGTCGAGTTAACCTATTTGGCAAAAAAACATTAGTGCCCTAGTTCCCTTTGTCAGGTATGAAGAATATAGAATTTAAAAACACTTGAAAAAACTTTAAAAGAAATGAGAAAGAGATTTTCTAAGATAAAAAAGGCGGGAAAGTAAAATATTTAAAAATACTTTTTATTGCCAAAAATTTCAGTCATAATCGCTCGGTCGTCGACGTGCTCTTCATGTTCGTGCCGCAGATGCTCTTCCTCGGCTGTATTTTCATCTACCTTTGCGTTCAGGTCGGAGGAGAGATGCTGAAAATTTTTTTTGCAATTAATTAAACGAAGATTAACAGTAAAATTTCTTGGAATAAAAGGAGCTCGTTTAGGTTGCTATTTATGTATCGTTTAGAATAAAAAAAGCATCTTTCACAAATAATGACACTGATTTATCGTTTTAACAATTGTAGATTATCATCAAGTGGATCTTCTTCTCGGCCAAGGCCAACGTCGACATCTTTGGCCGCCGCTTCCCGGGTCCGAATTGCTCGCCATCTCTGCTCATCGGACTCATCAATATGTTCATGATGAAGGTGATTCACATTGATTGCGATGATGGTCTTGGTTTCCGTAGGCTGCTTGAATGAGCGGTTCTATTCAAATGTAGCTGTCACCTGGCAGTTATAGGCTCCTTTTTCCGTGTGGGACCACTTAAATTCTTTAGAGCCCCCATGTACATACGCTTCAAAAGAGTCCAATGAACTTGCTCATCGCTTCAGGACCGCAAAGAGGGCTTCGCAGAGATAACGCATTCACCGAATGGAACCGAGATCGTGACGCCCTTCGAGCAGTGCGGCCTGCAACTCTGGTATCCACATCAGGTAACAATTTAATTTTTCATTTCTGCAAGTACTTAAAGTGAAGAGAGAAACTGTAGATTATTCCGCTGCCACACCCTTCAAACTGATGTGTATGATGTTGGTTTGAAAACTAATCGATAATCCTTCTACAAGTACAGATCAGTTCAGAAATTCCTTGTATTAGTGAAGAATCTCTCATAAAGTTATGTCATAATTGAGGACATTGTCGAAAAGATTCTGCTTGCTGTCGCGCTCATTTCCGTGCCGGTGATGCTGTTCGTCAAGCCATTCTATCTCAAGTTCGTACACATTCCTCCTCTCTTTTTTCTCTCTTTTCTCTCCCTCACCCTCTCTCTCTCTCTTCTCTCTTTCTGTCACTCGTTCTCGTCGATTCCCTCCAGATAGATTCCTTGTGCATATGAAATGGTTTTATATTCTCCAAGTAACATTTCTAATGTTTCAGATGGCGCAATTCGCGCGGTCTGCCCATTCTCGGCCATAGCCACGGCGACGACAGCGGCGAGGTTCGAGCGGAGCCTTGCTATAAAATTATTATTCATAATCATTATTTGTATATGTATATTATAAGTTAATCTTTAACTTATCGTTTATTTTTCATAAGAATGCCGTTTTAATTTAAAAAAAAAGCTTAAAAGAAATATATTAAATAAATAAAATAAAATACAATATATTTCCCATTGCAGTTCTCGTTCGCCGACACCATGGTCTACCAAGCGATCCACACGATCGAGTTTGTTCTCGGCTGCGTCTCGCACACTGCGTCCTATCTTCGTCTCTGGGCGCTCTCTCTCGCGCACGCGCGTCAGTTCTTTAATTAATTAATTGATTAATTAATTAATTAATTAACTAAATAATTTATTAATTCTTATCTATTAATTAAAAAATTAACTCATTACTTAATTTTTTATTTACTCACTTTGTACCTCTTTGCAAAGAGAAATATAAGAAATAAATAAATAACACCCACCAACCTATTTCAAGAGTTGTCCGAAGTGCTGTGGAACATGCTGTTCACGATCGGCACGGGCATGGACGGATGGGCGGGCGCGGCGGCGCAGACGATTCTCTTCACAGTCTTCGCCATCCTCTCCGTCTCGATCCTCGTGCTCATGGAGGGCCTCTCCGCCTTCCTGCACGCCATTCGTCTCCATTGGTATGGATCCACTTGATATTGAGACTGGTATTGATTGGTATTGGTATTGGTTTTGATCAGTGCCAGAAAATCAAACTACGGAATCATCAGTAACCGATCAATAAAACAATAAAGCATCAAACAAAATAAACCTGTAAACAAATATGTAGTCATCACACATGATAACAGGTCGATAGAAGCAAAAGAAAATCACTAAAAAAAACGCCCACTAAAATCGATAACTTGTTTCAGGGTCGAGTTCCAGTCCAAGTTCTACGGCGGAACGGGCATCCAGTTCGAGCCGTTCTCTTTCGTCAAGGGCATTCGCATTGCGGAGGGCCTCGACAACTAGAATGGATAACGAAATCGAGAGCTCTCCAACGCGTCTTCGCCAACTATGGACACTTCAGAGCAGAAATATGTGCATACATATTTCTGCTGTGATTCCTACTTATTATTAGACTCAAATTTATCTCTAAATGAAGAATAAAACGATGCAAGCATACTGTGTTTCATTATGTACTTGTGCTGACAAAGATCATTTTAATCAGTAGATCATTGAAAATAAAGCGAAAAGCGGATCGAGAGACGAGTGGAGGAGAGACGAAAATGAAGAAGAGAGAAGTAGAAATTGAGGAAAGACCTCCATCCTACAGATCGAAACCGGTGTTTTGGGTTCCATGATGCCGAAATCACGCGCGAAACAGAGGGAACAATTAGAGACAAGAGTTGTTGTTGAGAGGACAGAGGCTAGCAGAAACGGCAATTCCAGAGTAATTCCATGACGACCAAGCAGAAGGACTATTAGCATGTGGACTTGGCTGAAAATGGAAGGCATCACAGAGAGGGAAAAAGAAAGAGAGAGAGAGAGAATGGGAGGGAATGGAAGACACGAACGGGTCGTCGCAGCTCTTGAAGATGTCTTTGATGGCGTCGGCCGACTCAAGGAGAGGTGGGGGAGCGAGGGAGAGACGAGAGAGAGAGGGGAGAGAAGGAGAGAGATGGAGTAAGTGAAGCAGAGGGAGCCAGAGACATGCCTGAAAAGGTTGAGACAGACTCGGCGAAGGAATGACTTGATGGATGTCTGAATCTTGAATCCCTCACCTTGACGTCCTCCTCTTCGATCTTCTCGTAGATCGCCTTCATCGTTGCGTAGTGACGCCGCATGAACTTGAGTGACTTGGGAACGGAAGCCATTGAAGTGGTGGATTCGCGGATGAGACGGCTGAGATTCTAATGGGCCGGAATGCACAGATTCTTGTCAGGCTCCTGCAAAGACAATCATGCATTGTCTTCATTAAATTAATATAAGGGTCTGTATTATATCTCAAATCAGAAGAAAAGAGAAGGTCTTCCTGGAGCTTCTGGCCGTCTTCATTTGGCTGAGGATTACTTTACTTTGGAATTTATTCAAAGTGAATATCCCAACAAAATATCAAGCCAAAAAATGTAGAACATTCACTATCGCAACCATATCATCCTAGAATGGGACTGTTCAATGAAGGCTTCGCAGGAGTGAAGACAACCATGGTGAGCGAGGAGTGATGAAGACGAAGTACGAGCCTAAGAATCGGGAGAAATAGGAAACTGATTACTCCTCAACTCCATTCTACTTTGAGAATATTTCGCAATGAACTTTAAAAAAGTGGATATTCCAAGGACAAAATTTTCGTTCATCATTTCTGTTCCGCAAGTGCCCACAGCAAGAGCATAACCACTGTAGCATTATCTATCGAACTACGCTGTTTACAGTGGCAATTTCGACTTCTCCGCAGGAAGGATGACTATCTCCAACGAGATCGGAATCTGCGGACCTTTTCAGTTATATTAGATGAACCATGTAGACGATGAAAGTGAACGATCCAGATTTCTCCATTTGTCTTTTTGTCTAGACAAGTATGCTTCATTCACGACATTTAGTTGCCCGTCTCCATTTGCAGTCTGCTGCTCCTACTCCTACCTCCGTCTCCCTTCTTCTCTTTATTCTTTTCACTTTGCTGCATGCACGTCAAATATGCAAGAGTTACATATACTAGTTGTAAGGCATCGTCTAGGTAAACGGCAATACAAAAAGAAATAACGTCCAGGCGGCAAGGAAAATAAAATGCATATAGAAAACGAGGCACATTTCATTGAAAGCAAGAAAGGTGACAGAGAATTAATTGTTGGTTCACAAAATACTGAGTAGACCTATCCGACAATAACTATTGCATAATAATTGACTAGGCGTTCAAAAGAAAAGAGTACACTTGATATGAACCGGGTACGCACTCAGTAATCAGCAGAAACCCATTAGTGAACCAGCTGGTAGGCAAAAATCGTGACACTGCATTTGTATTGCAGAGGGCGGAAAGTCAATTAAAGGATGTATCCGGCGAATAATTCTACAGTAGCGCTAGAGAACGAGTTTGAATGCGCGCACTCATAAAGTTGCCTGTCGCTCGGTCGAGAGAGCATGTGAAATACATAGGAGGGCGGCTCTGACCTACCGTAGCCAATTCTCTACCCGCAAGATTTCGAGTTACTTTTTTCAGATTGTAATGAAAGAAAATCGCTCAAACTTTATGAATAGATGTTTTACGCCAATATGAACATATCCACATAGAACAAGATATAAGTTAATTATTCCCCGGATACCTCCTTTAAACAACGCTACACTTGAAGATTACAGGATTTCAGAGAAAAGAACGATTCTATCAAAGAGAGCAAGCTTCACTTTTTCGGTTAGAACGTGTGGGTCCACTTTGAGTGCTTTGACATCAGAGATCGACTGGATGAGGAGAGTGCACGATTTCTTTAAAAAAAATCTAAATTAAATCACATCAGTAGTCATCTGTTTTAACCAGCTTTGGCAACTCGAAATTCCTCAAATTTGAAATGCAAAAGGCTGAACTCTACTCGAGAACAAAAAAATCTACATATATAGGCCGCTCTGGTAAGAAATGTATATCTACGAGAATGCCATTTAATTTGTCAAACAACAATGAGATGATGCGAACCTCGAGCCGTGAGCTACAGTACTTGTCGATCGCTACGAGCTTTCGGGCATTGGTAATTCCTCCGCTGAACGGGCCGCACAAGTAGTCGACGGCGTCACTGACCACGCCTTCGAATTCGAAGATTGATCCCAAGCGAAGCAGGCAATTGACATTCTGATCTGAAATAAAGTAATTCGATAAACATTTGAACTACTGCGTTCGAAATAGTGCCCTTCGTATAACAAGTTGTCCGACCCTAATGTATAAAAGATCAAAGGAATTGTCGAGTCGACAGACCACCATTTTTTGGGCCACCCAAGGACAATACACACGACAAAGCACAGCTCTCCGCTCTCTTTTCTTCACTTTTCCTGGACTGTGGAATCTTTTTTTAATATAAAGAAAAACCTCGAAGGGCTCATCCCTTCCCGCATTCCTTCCCTGTCGGTGTGGCGAAACCAACTTACTGTGAACACCGCTAGATAGCAAATTGGAATATAATTTTTTTTACGAATTAGCGCTGTCTCAAAATTTTTATGTCATAATAGTTAAGGTACTCATATTTGTTAAACAGTAGCAAGTAAAGACAAAATGATAGCATAATTGGAAGTTAGCAAAAAAAGAACATACGTCCAATAGGCATGTGTCTGAAGATATAGCTTAGCAACACAATGACGTCGTTGTACTTCGTGTTGGGGAGGGTGTACACGCTGTTCCCGTCGGCGAACATTCTTCCAAAGTGAGTTGACATGCGAGACAGTCGCTGAAAGATACATTCTTGAATACGCTTAAACGGGTACCGATTCCTACGAAACTACCTCCTTGCCAATGTACAACTGTTTGTCCTCAACAATCAATGTAACGTCGCACGTTAGCGGAAGAGGATGAGAGAAGTCTCGGACAGTCATATACCTACAACAGATTGAAAAGGCTATTCAAAATTAAGATTCAGTAGCAAGAACGGCGAGATAATATCCACTTCAGTACATTCTTATATGACGCGATTTGCGAGTGGTACTCCAGGCAAAATTAGATTTCTCTCAAAAGCTATTTTATAGGTACTTCCGAACACTGAGAAAGTCTGAAGGCGATATTTAAAATACTAGAGCTAGGTGAGAGTAGCACAGAGGGACGAACATTCGCGTTCGAATGTGCGCGCATAATAGGCCAATATTTGTGAAACTTTTATCAGACAAGCGTTGCTGGCTCATTTGAAATTCTTCTCGAGTTTTCTATCATAGGTTGTTGGGCTGAAAATTCTCCTTCGAATGGGCTATCGTATGGCAGATATCAACGAGCTCTTTAATGTTTCCTAGTCAGTGAGCCGCTCTACAAGGATCAAGCAGCGCTCAAAAAAAATTCTGAATTGGTAATCCAATATTTTAAGACGGTTTGTCATGAAATGTTATTCCTTTATAGGGCATGCAAAAAATAAAAAGTTTAAGCTCACATAACTTTCTTTAAGCTCAATGTTTTCTCAACTGGAAATTAGCAAATTAAAGGAACCATGCACTGATTGATGCTACAGTAGCAAATTAGGGCCATTTTAAACGCGCGCCCTCAAATATTTGGCCCTTCTGCTGGTTAGAGAGCGTGTGAAATAGGAGGGTATCTAACAGCTACAATAAAAAATTTTGGCCCTGCCATATTTCGCGTGCATCTAACTTTGTATCAAGTAGGCAAAAATGGTTCAAACTTTTCAGAAGTACATATGTTTTAGACTTATGCTAATAGATCGACGTACATAAAACCATAGGTTAGATATTCAGTGAACTGATACTTTAAAAAACTGTTCTAAGCTCAGTGTGCTTTATGGAGCAGCATGACGCATTGGATGAACAAGAAACATTTACCATTAGATTGCACTATAACTTGCAAATGCGGATCTGTCAGTTTTGATGCAGCCGCCAAAGGAAAATCGATGCTGTCACACGTAGGGACGCTGTATTTAGATGTATGTAAGCGATGTACGTTGTAGAAAATTTTTTCGCGTAGTGCACAGTTCGATTCGCGTTCTGTTCTCTTTTAAAAGTATGAAAATTCTGCGATGCGAATAGTTTTAGGTAATTTTCTTTCAAAAATCTAAAAAATAGG
Organism: Allodiplogaster sudhausi; assembly: GCA_945643635.1. Taxonomy (NCBI): domain Eukaryota; kingdom Metazoa; phylum Nematoda; class Chromadorea; order Rhabditida; family Diplogasteridae; genus Allodiplogaster; species Allodiplogaster sudhausi. Next base: position 1,618,423 of record CALZFC010000059.1, on the reverse strand, counting down.
ATTTTGATATTTTGCATTCGTCTGAATGGAATGAATTGGCTAACATCCGCACTTAACGAAAAGAATATATGTTATAAAGTTGATAATGCTCTACATTATTACATCATAAACAAAAATATGCGAAGAAAATGCTTACTGTACTCCAACAACATGTTCGATTGATATTCCTGCTTGCACGAGAATGCCGCCATCCGATGTCAGGTAGCCATTCGCCGGGTCGAGGACGTCGTCCCATTTGAAAAATGAATCCAATGCCAAGGAGTGATTCCCAAATCGGAATCTTTTCCGAGTCTGAAAAAGAAAGGCAGAGCTAAAACCCCTACTTTACCTTTCATTTTAGAGAGTGACTGGAGGTTCAGCTGTAGTCTAATATTGACGAACTGCCCGGTCAATGACCCATAGGTGATGTCCCAGGTGCCATTTCCCGATTTAAGATCTCAGAATGGGGTTTGTACTCGTTTTTCTAGCGGTTTTTCTCCCGCCGGTCCATCAATCAAGTTGAGATTTGCCATTTCACTCTTATTGAACCGGGCTGTCCAGAACTACTCGTTTTTTTTGCAGATCAGTTTACCATCCTCCCCGGTGAATAAACCACATTCTTTCTCTTATAGCGGTCAATAAACCACATTCTTTCTTATGTATATTAAGAGGATGGGCTCACAAAAACTCTTAAACCTTAACGGTGTATGGTTCACCAGACGGGTCGAATGCCATGAGAATAATCATGATCGTGCAGTCGCAGATCCATAGGGAGTCGACACTTTCTGAGTTGCAGAGAAGATGGACAGACAACTGTTTAGAGTCGCCGTGTACTCTTCAGGCAGCCATCCAACAAGTAACTCCCTGAAAGTAGATTAAGTGCCTAAAACAATTTACATAAACACGCAGAAAAGTGGTTTAAAATGTAATAGACAAACTATCATAAATCCTTTTTCGTGTTTTCTAATTAATTACACATAAACTGACAAAAATAAAATTTAACTTTGAAGAGAGTTATGCTGACTTAAATCCTTCTCCCACGCTTTGCATGCACTGTCAAGGAAAATTGTTTATAATAAATTAACCCCCAGTGTTCTTCGTTGTGTAACCCCTCATTATGATTTACAAAATCAGACATCTTCGCCCGGGGCAGATTCCAATTGCCTGCTTGATCCTTACTGAATAGATCTCCATTGTTCCAGGGAACTTCCCGAAAATAGGCTTAGAAAAGTGGAACCTAGCGTAAATTATGTAAACGCACTCAAACAAACTCCACTTTCGGCATGAATAAATGCGAAAGTGACTACTGTACCCTTCCGAAAATTTCAGAAGCTAGAAGGTTTTTTTTAGCAGTCGTAGAGACATATATTTTCTTTAAAAGTCACAAACCATGGGACGCCCGCAGTCCAAACTTTTTCCGATTCGCGCCACGCAGTCATCTCGGCCAATTTCGGAACCTCTACCTGAACCAGGGCTCCGGGCACATCTTCTGCAATGGGACAAGGATTGGTAAAAATCAAAATTTATCAATTAACGATCTAAAATCGTTCATATGTCAAAGCAGCAATTTCTTCACTTTTAAAGGTAAAAAATGAAGTTATAAATATATTGAAAGGCATAGAAAGCAGTTCGCTAACCTGTATTCCAACTCATTGTAGCCTGTCGGAAACGAGCAAAGAAAGCTACTGAAATGGAAATGGAAACATCATCCACAACCTAAGGCAAATGCCGCACGAAGTCAGGTATTTGGTGGAAATAATACACCAAAAATTTCGTTTAATAATTGTTATAAATCAGAATGTTTATCGGTAGTAAAGTGGAAAATGATATCAGTAGTTCATCAACATCATTATGCAAAATCGTAAGTATAATCAACCACTGATATGTAAAAATCTTCCTCGGCACAAATTTAAAAAAAAAGAGCTGTATAAAATGCATACCTATCGAAAAGGAGAGCGAAAGAAATGGAGTGTTAAAGCGAGAGTAGAGCGCGATAGAGAGTGAGAGAGAGAGAGAAAGAGAAAGAGAGGGAGAATGGCAAGGGCGAGAGTTTGGAAGAGAGAGGCTAGTCGTGCTTGAGAATCTGCTCGCTCAGGGAGTATTTTTTTTATCTGTAGAGATAAGTCCCCGGACACGGCGGTGCACTTCAGAAATTCGACTCGTCCATCATATTAATAGTGTTGAACTACACAAACTAAAAAGTAAAGATAAAAATAAATAAAAAATTAGAATAAATTGATTCCCCTAATATACCGTGATTGTACTATTTTGTTCGAAATTTAAGACTTAATTCTTTTGTACAAATAACAGCATAATACCGCATGATGGGTTGAGATCTCTGATATTGTGGCGCTTTTAATCAACACCCAATAACAAACGCTGCCTAAAGATAAAGGCCTGGAAGGAATGAACCTAGAGACAAGCGAGCCTGTATCACAGAAAAGCTTTTACTTGAGTGGCCATGGAAACCTAGACTTATTTGAACACTGGAATCGAATGCTAGAACTTGTCCATGAAAGTCCCAGTTCATTTCTACTAATAACTAGATGTTGGCAAAAAAATTAAATAATTGCATTTGTTGTCTGCCTATTTCCCCAGTAGTATTTTGCATCAACTGCAATTGTACTGCTTGGCCACCCTTTTTAAATAAATGTTATTATTTAGATAAAATAAAATTAGGTAATATCAATAAAATAAAACACAAACCATTCGGGTACTTGAACTTGTCCGTGTCGATGCCGACAAAGAAGATATTTCTATAGAGTTCATCCATGATCTCGATCAGCACCTTGGCAATGATTATGATCTGGAGGGAAGAGGGAGAAAGGGATAGAGGGAAGCCGAGAGGGAGAGGAAAAGGGGATGGAGAGAGAGAGACGCAGAGAGTGTGAAAGAGGGGAGGGGGGGGGGGAGAAAGAGAGAGATGCAGACATTGACAGAGAGATAAAGAGGGAAAAAGATGTAGCGAGGAATGAAGAGATTTTGAGACAAAGAGTGAGGTAGAGGTGCAGAGGAATAGAGATACAGAGTGAAACAGAGAGAGAGGGAGGAAGAGAGAGAGGGAGGAAGAGGAGAGAGAGGGAGGAAGAGAGAGAGTGAGGGGGAGAGAGAGAGGAAGAGAGAGACCGAGAGGGAAATATTTTTGCCGGCACCTAACGATTCTCGGCAGTACCATTCGTCGGTCCTGAGGAAATTTTTTCATTTAATTTTTTTATTTTTATTTTCAATTAATCGGCACTAGGAATTGTGTTTATAAATTGCTTTTTTTTTTTGGAAAAAAAATCAAGTATTACACATGCTAGAAAGGACGCGAGCTAGAATAGACTAAGTACAACTATAACGAGAAGGGCTTCATAGGTACCGTCCAAATTGCACACCCATCCTGACGGTTAATATTTTCCCTAACCTTCCTTTTCGGACCCAAGCCCATTACCCCGCCCCGTTATTCCAAGCACTCGATAGTGGTATTTATTCTCTTGTAAGAGAAGTCCTCCAACCTTGCATAGCCAGCGCGAACGAAGTAGGCTTCCTGTCCGGGTAACTCGACACGGCAAGAGAAGGCCTCCTCCATTAGACTGTCTTTAGTCAAGTCCCACGGCACTGGAAAGAGAGAGAGAGATGATCAAATAGTGAGGGAGGGAGAGAGAGATGAAGAGAGGGAGAACGCGAGAGAAAGTAAGTGAGAGATGGAGTTAGATAATACTAAAAGAGCTGCACACTCAGCCTATTTATGTCACTAAGCGCCGTCATTCTCTTCTCACCTCAGCTATGTAACAAAAAATTTCAAATTTCCCGCTTGTTTCACGAAACTGGGTCCCGGCACTACATTACCGTACCTTCTCCAACAAAGATCTTGCACGAGAAGACCGGATGCACGTATTCGTGAGGAGGATGCTCGTTCTGCCAGAAGTACGGAAGGCGAGGGCTCACGACGGAGTACAGTAGGAGAAGAGTGAACTGAAGACAAGAACTTAAATTTCCCGCTTCTTTCATGGAACCAGATTACTGTAGTAGAAGAGTTAAAAGATATTGTAATCATCATTATCAATTACAGTATCTGTCCTGACAATAACCATTTCGAATATAATCTTCTTTCTTTAAATGGAAATAACATCTGCAATGATTACTGTGTATGCCTTTCAAGGTTTTAACAGTTCTGTCGCTGCAATTTGTAGCACATCAAATCTTACCATCATTCTCCAACACCATAAGGATACATACTACTTCTGGTAGTACATTACACAAGAGTTACCGTACCACAGTTGTCACATTTTATGAAATTTCGATTGATTTTTCCAGGTAAATGTTAATTCGCACCAAATTTTTGCACTAAAAATGACAAGCTGACAAACACACCAAAGTTAAAATATCCAATCGCGCAAGTTTTCTAAACAGCAGTTGACACTAAGTAGTAATACCGGAATGGGATACCCCCTGGGCCAATTATATCTACCTGTAGCGCAGTGGGATGAAAAAGCCTTGATAGGATGTGGCGACACTGAATTTACTGTTAGTATAATAGAATCGCATGGGCTTTTTGGATATTAATAAATAACAATGAAACACAAAGTATCTGTCACCGCACCTCGTTGCGAGTGTAGCAATCATTCTTGATGCTTTCGACTTTCGTGCAGTTGTTATTGTTGTTGTTGTTGATGCTTCTGCCGACGCCAGATTATGGTGGGCGAAGCAGAAAAGTCGAGAAGAGATCGAGGCTGAAAGAAGTTTGAGCAATAGTTTAGGTTTTAGGAGTCAATTGGGAGCTAAAAGAGTTTTAGAGCCAGTTTTAGGAGGGTTTTCCAGCACAGTTACTGAGCTTATTTATTTTAAAAAAAAGTGGGGGTGGTAGGTTGGAGAAACATGTGAATACTCCCGAGAATAAAAATGTTCTGATTGAACTTCAGGATCATGGGAACAATCGTGGCGGGTTTTCACTGTTTCACATCAAGCACAAAACTGAACGTACAAAGGAAGAGGCGCTCATGGCGCCCTGAGCGCGTGCAGCTTTGGGGAAGGGTCCTCTCCTCAAATCTCTAGCTCTAATTCACACGTAAGCCTAGCACCCTCCTTAATTTCTTTTTTCGCCCTATTTTCTTCACACATCTCTGACTCTAGAATTAACTTCAGCGGCGTACGATTAGTTCGCGCTACTTAATCATCTGCTACCTTGGCAAAGTGCCAGGTTTAAAACCGCTTCGGCTCAAACCCAGCAAAGGCTGCAGCCTGATGTATTCGGAAGCGCTTCAGAAGCATTAGGAAGCACAAGAAGAACAAATGCTCTCTTACAATCAACTGCTTTTTGCACGTTAATGTTCCAGCTTTTGTCATCTGAAATGAAATCTTTCCCACTGGTATATCAAGCGAAGAATTCATCGCAATTTTTTGCTTGCTTGCTTTGTAAAAAAAAGTGGGGTCTTCCACTGATCCTTTGAGGGTGATGATAATTGCATTGGCTCCGAAAACTTTCTTTGCACCAAGCCAATGAATTTTCGTGAGAGGTCGCGGACAGATCGCTGACCTTGTCAGTGTTGACCAGGCGCGTCTCCTTGTCGATGACGTCGTGGAGGCTGGAGAGACGCTGGATCGGTTTGTGGTGCGACGATGGAGTAGAAAGGATGCGAGTCGAGTAGAAGCTACAAAGTGTGAGGAGCAAGTGACTGATCACGAATTATGAACTCAATAGGCTGTCCCACTCATGGAAGGACAACCAATCAATAATAAAGTCGATGGTTGAAAAGGTAGCGACAATTTCACAGACTCACCCTGATCTTGGGCCTTACCGAGGCCATACCTCCCTCCCCCACCCTAAAAGAGGTGTATTCTCCAAACAACATTCCTTTCCACACAAGAACATAATAGAAACACTAATTATATTATGTAAAGCAAAAAAATAAACAAAAAGAACTGGATACACTTAAATTCACATATCGATAAAAATTTCACTCCCATTTCGACAGCCCATTTTAAATTTAGAGCGAAACCAACTTCAACATACGTATTCCCGCCATGGACTTCGGTCTTGCCTCGGCCGGCCTCCAATGCAGCAGAAGGTGCAGTAAGAGTGGTTAAGTTGCAAGAATGACAACTAACAATAAGTAGCCCATGGCATGGTAGACTATGGACAAGTAGTGCAGCAAATCAATTAGTGTGTGGCTTTACGGTAGTCAAATAATAGTAGGAACTATGCTAACTCATCTAGACACATCACATTGGATGAAATATTTTCAACAACAAAAAAAAATTTGAAAAAAAAGCAGATAAGCGCCTAAATTTGAATTACTCTTTTAGTGTGAATTAACGATAAGGTGCTACGACCATTCCTAAACTATTGGCGATACATACCAAGCATACATGATTATGGTTCACTAATATTTATTATATATATCACCGAAAACTTTTTGTTGAGATGAATTTTCAACTGTTCAGTTCAGAGATATTCAGTTGATTTCCCAGAAATCATTTATATACATAGGTAGCCAATAAATATATTCTTACTGCCTTGTTCTCATTGTTCTAATTCTTGACGGGGGCTGCATTTCCTGACAACTGGCTATGATCCATCAGGAAGGACGACCATTCGCAGAAATCTGAGATACTTCTAGTGAGTAGATACGATACGGAAACAACAGAGACACAAGAATAGAACCGAACAGAACATTTATTCATTGGTAGAAGAGGTTTATGAACGATGCAGTACTGTGCGGACTATGGGATGTACTCTGAGGAAAAGTGAAGATATTATAATTCATAATTTCCCTTGAATCCCAATGTCACGTAATTTACATATATGTACATATACACATAACTCCACAATTGAACCATGTTTGCACTTTGAATTTCGTTAACACTGCAAAATACAACATTCACGAGGCCCTCTTTCTTCCCCTGGAATAGTTATGACATTTATTAATATCAATCAATAACAATAAATATTTTCGCAATGAAATGTATACAAGGCCATAATACTATATTAGGCCATACAAGTAAATTAATGCTGAACGTTTTTAGGAAAAATATGATAAAGGTTTTTATTTATGTACAAATGCACATTGTAAATTATGTTTTTCTTTTTATTAAGTATTAGTCGATGAGATTCCTACGTTCACATGTTCAGAGATATATTGGCTGACTCATAATACTTGTAGACTATCTTTAGAAGGAACAATTATAAACCGAGATCAAACATCTAGGCCCGCCTCGGCATCTTCGAGTACGAGGCTGTCAAACAGATGTACGAGCTGGTCGAGATGGAGTAGACTCAGAAGCAAAGTCTCCGCCCCCCCCCTTCCTCTTATCTGGCCCTCTTCTCATTCCCTCAACCCTACTGTAGGCCGGCGATTAATGTGCATGTGGCTCCATAGAGTGTGCTGGTTTGGCTGTAGACACACTACGGCGACGAGAGAACGGCTGCTGGAGAGCGGCAATTTACATAAGAACTTGTCATCGGATATACAAAAGGCTGATCTCTTGGCCACTAACTTTGCACAGTCATTCGTTATTGATAATTGTCATTTTCCATCTCTTACATGTTGAACTATGTAGCAGGTCACCCGACTTTTTCATTGAATCTCGAAGAATCTATAATTGTCCCCATTCCTTGAGCACTCCAATTAATTATCGGCAAGTTAGTATAAAGAACATATTTCTATAGTTTTTGAAAGAATCTTTTTAGTGAATTATATAAGTGGTGCGAATTTTTCGGTATTCTTCCTGATGAGCAATTTGGTTTCTGTAAAAAGAGGTCCAACGAGTTACAAATTCTGTTGAATATTAGACAAGATCTCTTTATTATCAGTTGTGTAATATTGGTCACTGCAATAAACACTCTACTTACATAACTGTTACTGCCAATTAAAGCCACGTTCTATTTGATACGTCTACTCGAAAAATAACACCTTCGACTTCAGACTCGTCATGCCCGTCCTTCGTTTCTTTCACTGTCTCTTTATACATGTTGTCTTATTTCTCTGCCGTTCTCTCTCACTCTGTTCTGTCTATCTCTCTTTCTCTCTTGCTCGCTTACTTTCTCACTATCTCTATTCTCTCTCTCTCTCTTTCGCGCATGTTTCAACTCTCATATATGTAATCTCTCATTTAATTGTCACATTTAAGTAATATAGTGTTACTTCTGAAATAATTAAGTGCAAGGGTAAATTAGCAGTTCTTCGTTGGATTCCAAACGTAATCCACTTCATTTTTTGATTCGTGGCTGCACACAGACCGGTTTTCTCTGCCTTTCACTCGACGCGTCATGCCAAGTGAGCATATTTTTATCAAATACATATATTTCGCTTAAATATTTGTTTTAAAGAAAAAAATCATTGATGCAATTAATTTTCATGCAATACTATCCAATGGTAGTATGATATAACAATCGTAATGCTGCGTAAATCGACATCTCCTTTTCCCCTGTAATGTTTGCGCTCAGAAGAAGATCTGAGTTAAGGAATTCTAATAAATAGGTGAAATGGAAGTTGGATTACACATAAAAAGCTACTTTCTCAGACATCTCCAAGACTGAAGGTTGTATTCGGCTCGAAGATATCGATGTAAATCGCCTGAGGCTTACGACCGTTTCGTCTCCGGTCTTGATCGAAAATTGGCGATGGTACAGTAGCATTGCTTTTATTGAGTTGTATACTGATGAAAAATATGTATATTCATTTTAAAGGAACCTTTCGGTGAGACGGGTTTACTCGAACGAAATGCAGCGTTACTCGCACCTTGAAGTACTTGTCCAATGCGATGCGATTGAAGCAAACGCGGCACTCTCGAACTGCGAAGTTGAGCTCTCAGTGAGATCGAAGGAAACGTTCCGGCGCTGCCCGTCGCGACCATTGAGCGTCAACTTGGTAAGAAACAAAAGAACAGGGAGAGAATGAGAGAGAAAAAGAAAAAAATACAAACAGAATGGACGCAAAAAAAGATAGAGAAGGACCAGAGGAAGCATGCACTTTTTTAATTTACTTTTTTTCAGCTGACAAACACATCGAGTGGTAAAGCGAATGGCTTTATCTCCAAGTCACTCATGGAGATGGATAACGTCTTCTACTCCTCGAAGGATATCACCATCGAGGCGAAGATCACTGTCGAAAAGGAGTTCACCGGCATTCAGTAACTTATCTAACCATAAGCTTTGTGGATTGGACAAAACAATCTATTACTATTAATGCCGACATATTGAATTTTTTAAATTCAATTTTTGCAACAAAAAAAAGAAACTAATTATGTCGATTTTTACATCAGATTTAAAATACCTTCCTTTTTCCGAACGCCGCTCTACGACTTTACAACTACTGAGCAGAACATTCGGGATGTCGCCCTGGTCTTCGATGGCAGGCCGTTATACGTAGGAAAAGAGGTACGAATTGGCAAAGAATTTATCTTTTATTTCTGTTTCTTGTTTTAATTTTACTCTCATAATATATAAAATATGATTGCTTGAAGTATATTTTTAGTAAGACAAGAATAACTCATGTTGCATTCAGTACCTGTCGACGCTCTCGCCAGTCTTCTACACCATGTTCTTCAAGGGTTTTCGCGAGCAGGGAATGTCGGAGATTCCACTTAAAGATGTCGACTTTGACGAGTTCAATGAGCTGCTCCAAGTCATTTATCCATCACGGAAAAAGATCACCGGTGTGTTTTTTTTAATATTGTGTATGCATGATCGATTCCAATTAAAAAAGCCCATGAATTCTGAACGAAGAAACCAATACAGTACAGCTGCGAGAGAAATGATAATGTACTTCATGAAGAATTTTAAAAAATTTTATTTTGTATCTTGAAATGTCAAGCTCTTATCGCTTATTCTTCAACAGCTGAGAACGTCGAATACCTTCTTCGGCTCAGCGTCCGATTCGCCCTTCAGATCCTTCAGAGTGAATGCACTCAATTTCTCTGCAGCGTGGATTGCCGCGAAATTCCATTGGAGAAGAAGATTCTCTGGGCAGACAGCTATAACATCGCCACTCTTCAGGTCTTTATTGAGCAGAAGAATAAAAAGGCATAAAGTATATGCATTAGAACTTATTAGCGCAATAAGTCGATTGCACAGGAATTCTGCATCGATTCGATCACGACGACTGAATTGAAGGCGACGCTGATGAGCAAGGAAGAGTACGCGGAATTCTCGGAGAAGACCAAGATTGCGATCGCGGGGAAAGTAGTCAAGGACGGTTAGTGAGGAGTAATATTCTATCTTCCATCTTCTCCCCTTCTTTACCTTTACTTTCTATTTGTCTAAGTATTGAAATATCCATAACAAGGCATTTTAATCGACTGATCAATGATAATGGGATCAACCAAAATAAGATCAGGAAACGCTGTACTTTATTTAAGATCTGAAATACTTCCACTGATGCGACGGAAGAAGAAAGAGGAGTGAGAATTTTCTTTTCATTTAATTATTCTTTTCTGTTTCGTTGATTGACTTCCCTATTGGAGCGATTATGTTTTCTAAACTTTGCTTTGTAATATCAGTCAATATGATAAAACAATGTTAATAAAACTAATTGCCAATTAATGTCACCTTGTAATTTCTACGCATAAATGAAGGGCACATTTACATAGTGTCCTCTTTATCTGCATTTCCTTTTTCTCCATTTTTGCTATAGCTCATCGAAATTAATAGCATTTTAAAAGAGTCATCCTGGGAATAATTATTTTCTGCAGCGCTACTCTACGTTCTGCAGCGCTAAAGTAGAATCTTACCTGTTACAAATATCTTTTTCCGTGGTGGATAAATGACTACGAAAAATGAGTGAAAAATGAATCTAGTGAAATTACAAAGGGATAAATAAACGATTTGATAATAGCACTCTAAGGTAAAAAGTGAGCACAATGTCACTTGGACTCTATGAGAACACCAATTTGTTGTGTTTGAATTAAAAAAAAGTATCAATGACCTGCTACATGACTTCTATTGAATATTGGATAAAAGAAATATATATATATATATATATATATATATATAATTTTCAAGAAGATATATATATATATATATATATATATATATAATTTTCAAGAAGATATATATATATATATATATATATATTTCTTTTATCCAATATTCAATAGAAGTCATGTAGCAGGTCATTGATACTTTTTTTAATTCAAACACAAACAAATTGGTGTTCTCATAGAGTCCAAGTGACATTGTGCTCACTTTTTACCTTAGAGTGCTATTATCAAATCGTTTATTTATCCCTTTGTAATTTCACGAAAGTTACAATATATATATATATATATATATATATTAAATTTCAGAGAAAACCCATTCAAAATTGCGAGACCAGAGCATTCCCTAGGGGATCTAACCATTATCTGCTTGTTCTATGAACATGATTATTGATTAAATTCTCCATGGCCCAGTCTTCTTGAAATTGTCTACTTTCGACTGTTATTTTACACGAAAGTTACAATATACCGAACTACTCAATGTTTGGATGAATAATATTCTAAACATCTTGATCGGATAAGATTGTTTTTGGCAGCTCTCCGATTCTCAGTTTGAAACAACATAGGTATACAATGAAATATGACGTAGTAAGTAAACAATCTGGAATGGAATGGATATAATAATTATTTTGAATTCGATGTGACGTGAGTGGGCATCGCCATCGTATTAGACGCATCTCCATGGGTGCTCACTCGGAATGTGCGAAAGATGGCTCGGCGAATCTGCAAGATTTAAAAGTATCAACTAATTATTTAATTACCGTATTTTCTCTATTATTTCCCCGTGGTACTATTTTTCAAAAACCTTGCGGGAGAGGGGCACTGTTAGAGGTAGGGCTTCTGCTAGGGAGAGGGGTACTATTTTTCAATATGAGACACTAAAAGTTCGGTTAGAACATTTTATCCTAAGAAGGAAGAATCATAGCTCGAATTCAATGGAATCATTACTGGAATATCTATTTTATCAAATATTTTGAATGAATTTCCCATCAGTTCATTGGGGAGAGCGTCCCATGCCTCCAGGATCCATTCGAGGTATGTACGTCTCTAGCTGAGGTATTAGTCGAATAGGAGGGGGCACTATTGGAGGGGGGTTCTACTGGAGGGAGGGGAAGTCATTTTTTTATTAATTAATAGGAAAAGATCATAAGGTCATTTTTATAATTTCAGTTTTCATCCTTTCCAAAATTTAATTTGAAAAGAAAAGAAAAAATCATTACTTTCAAGCACCTCCTTATTATTGATTAGATAGATGAGCGCATTTGTAGGAGTAGCTGTAGTAGCGGAAGTCGAAGATGCTTCTGATTCATACAAACATTCTTCGAGAGAAAAGCGATTATCCGTAAATGAACAAGTGAATTGCAGGTGCCAACACGATTTGGTTGGGTTTTGGCTCAAAGAATTTATTAAAATAATATTGAATGGGCGCCGGAATCTCTTTCTAACCATGAGAGATGTTCGCATAAAATACACTAGTAATTTCGAATCTCTGAGAGTATATATATATATTCTGACTTGCAGCATGGCAGCACTAATTGTGAGAGTACAGCGAGGACAGCCGCGACACAATGAACGGCGCACGTCAACACGATGACTCTCGTGCGCGTGAAGACGTTTAATGTGTAAAAGACGACAATTACCATTCTGGAATTTTTGGGTGCAAATAATTTTTTTCATTATACAACTTAATGTTTGTGGATTTAACATATAATTTTGACCAATGCATTTCTTATTTGCTGGCTCTTTTCTATCATCGAATCATTTTGTAGATATACGTAATGTCATTTTTTTTCAAGGTGAAAAACTAGAAAAGTTATATTTTCTTTTGAAAAAAAAAAGAAGCCTGTTAAGCGCAATGTAGATGTGGCTGAGTGTCGTGTGACACCAGCAGAAGTTCATAAGAGAGGATAGTAGAATAAGCGTGTTGCTTTCTACGCCTTCAGCAAACAACCAGTCCTTTAATTCTACCTCTTTTTACCACTACACTTATTTTTTTTATATAATTGTTTTCAAAATCAGATTTAAAAGTAATTAAGAAAATTTTTCACCTGCAAAATGATGCTCGGGTTTGATAGCCGATATGCAGAGCGAGCATGAACCAGTCAACAATGATAATCTTTAAGAGAACAATTTTTATTAATACATAAATTGATATAAAGGGCTGTGAAAAGGGAATCAAATAATAATAAAAAAAACGAGTAGGTGCCCATTTCATTTGAAAATCTGAGCATACACGCGCACTTGACTCGAAATAATATAGATTGGACTTGCAGCCCGCGACAGAATAATAATTTATTACACCATTAATATATGATGCGACCACACGTGATATAAAAAAACCGCGAAAGCATGAGAAAAAAACCTTGCAATATCATGGAGTGAGAGAGAGAGAATTGAACTGAGAACTGTTGTAAATAGAGTTTAACAGAGATTGGGATGAAGGGGGGGGAGGGGATAACCACCGCCGTCAACACTCCGCTCCAGGGGGTGCCAAGCCCTGGCTTCGTCTTGCCAGCAAAAGACGGAATCAGTTGGAGCAAACTGATTTAACATACACTTGAGGTGAGAGTGCATGGGCAGAGCGAAGACGAGGTAGCCATGAGAGGAGAAATAGGGGGCTGAGAATAGATATCAAATACCAGAGACACTGACTATGCTAGGTAAGGCGAGTAAGTTAAGCTTACTTAATCGACTCTTGGCACAGAATAAAGAAGGTGCATAAACAAACTCAACTGGGAGTGAAGTGTACCATCTAGCAGAACGTAAAGCAAACGAATGGAACAAGGAATCTCTTCTTGTCATTGGTATGTGAAAGCAAAAGAAAGATGTTCTACCTGAACATGGCTTAAAAACGTAGAAGGCGGAAACAGGCAAATCTACGAGCTGGTTCATTATCTTAAAGCACATTAGAATATCGATTGCAATCCGCCTTCGGTAAAGAGAAAGGAGCGAAAAGGACTGGAGCCGTGCCTGATAATGAGGAATACTAGAGAAAGAAACAAAACCATTAGAACATCTTATAAAAAGAAGTCGAGTGAAAGCCTTTTGCACACGTTCAAGTGATCTAATAAGAGTGACCTTGAATGGAGACCAAACTGAGCAACCAAATTCAACGATAGGTAAAACAAAACATTTAAAGAATCTTATATAAGGAGAAGAAGAAGAGCATTTCAAAATTATGAACAAGGCGTATACAACTCTAAGAGCCTTGCTAACAGTCAAATCAATGTGATACTTGAAACTGAGACTTTGATCTACATATACACCTAAGTCTCGAACCGGCTCACTAGCAATAGGAAAAATAATATCAGAAGAGGCAGTTAGAGATAAAAACGAGCGAAAGACAGTGTAGGGCAATTTTGGATTGTTTTTTTCCGAGATGCAAAACGCTGCACTTTTTGTGTGCAACTTCAAGCTGCCATTTTGAGCAGTACTTTTGGATTACCAATGTAGATTCAGATAACTGTGAATGAACGAGGGACTGCGAAAGTGGATCAAATGAAGCAAAAAGCTTAAAATCGTCAGCAAATAGCACTGGCTTTACCAAACCAAGATGCATAAGATCTTGCGGTAGATCCGAGAGGTAAAAAAAAACAGAAGAGGGGACAGAACGGCTCCCTGTGGGACACCTGAGCTTGCAGAGAAGCAATCAGACAGAGAGCCGTTAACCTTTACCTGAAAGGACGATTATTCAGAAAAGATTCAAACCATTTTAAAAGTTGTCCTCTAATTCCCAGTTTTTCAAGTATGAAAAGCAGTTTAGAAATTGGAACCTTGTCGAATGCCTTAGCCAGATCATAATAAAGAACATCAACCGAGCGATTATTATTCGTTTCGTTTAACCATGTCTGCATTGTTACAAGCAAATTGGTAATTACAGATCTGCGCTCTCTGAAGCCATGCTGACAGTCAGGCAGTATAGAATGATGATGGCACCACTTGGTCAGCTTATACTTAATACATCTTTCCATTACTTTGGCAGGGGCAGGTGAAATACATCTTTCCATTACTTTGGCAGGGGCAGGTGAGATTGTAATGGGACGAAAGTGATCTGGGGCTGATGGAGAAGGGACCTTATTGATCGGAATAACTACACCTTCTAGCCACCTAGATGGAACCGAGCCTAAAGACAGAGAAAAATTGAATATAAAACTTAATGGTTCACAAAGAGCAGAGGCACATTTCTTGAAAATGATGGGTGGTATTAAATCGGATGGTAGGCTGCAAGAAGATTTAAGACGCTTTAAAAAGTACGCTACCTGCTGTGGCATAATTATAAAGTCAGGCAATGATTCAGAGATATGCCTGGAAAATTCATGGTAATTTCCATCATCAACAGTAAATACACCGGCAAAGAATGAACCAAGCGCGTTGGCCTTATCATAATCAGACGTTAGAATTCGACCATTACAGCTAAGAGAGCCAATTCTAGGAGACCGTTTAAGACGAGAAGACACAAAAGAGAGTAAGCCTGACTTAGATGAAATAAGGCGAGATTCACAGTTACGAGAGTACTTATCAATTTCTTTACGAAGTTTTAGACATACACGATCATATTCTACTCGAACAGGTCCACAATTTAGTTTGGTGAAAAGATCATTTTTGTGTTTAAGAAGAGAACGAAGGTGCGGAGGGTAAGCATCTGAAGGAGCTAGAATACGTTTATAAGGAGAACATTCAGAAAGAAAGAATTTAAGAGGTTCAATAAGACGGCTGTAGAGATCATCAATATCATGAAATTCGTCAAAGCAGGCAATCCAATCAACAGATGCAATATACGCGGAAAGTTTATCAAAGTCACAGCGCCTATAGTCAAAGGTAGGCAGAAAAAGAGGAAAACTCTGCGCGAAGGACAAACTGAAAGAAACCGAAGAGTGATCTGAGGTTGAAAAAGGAGCACTAACAACACAATCGGAAATAACGCCAGGAGAAGAAGCAACTATATCAAGAATATTAGCATTTAGCGTGGGAAACTTAACATGTTGAATAAAACCTAAATTAGATAGGAGATCTACTAAACATTTTGCCTGACCACGGCAAGAAGACAGCTCTTTCCAGTCAAGCGGAAGATTAAGATCACCACATAAAACTGAAGAATATGGGACAGACAATAGATCCGAGAGGACATCGAAAAGCAGATCATTCGCAGAAGAACTTGTATTCGGTGGTCTATATACCAAAACAATGCGCAAGAGATCATGGCCACAAGGGGAGTGCAAGTCAACAGCAAGAACATCACACTTTATGGAAGTTCGGAAAGAGACAGAAGAGATCGCAAGAGATTGATCAAAAATTATCGCTACGCCGTCGCCTCTCTTAGAAGAACGATCTGCACGGAAGATATTAAAGGGCAAATTGCCGACAATTTCAGAATCAACTATTTTAGAGCTTAGCCAAGTTTCACAGATAAGAAGCAGCTTTGGACGAAAGATAGCCAAGTATGCATGTAGGTCAGAGAGTTTATTGACAATGCTACGAGAGTTGAAAAGAACACATTGAAGCGAGGAGGACCCTTGCGCGCCTAGTTTCCCTGACCACTCGGAGAGGCATCCATTTCATTACCAGCTGTGCCCTTGGCATTGCCCTCACTTGGGTTGGCGGGAGGAAGGGAGGCGGCAGAGTGACTCGAACCCGACTAGTGGATGTCGACTCTGCGCCAGATCTCATCCCTGTACACAACCCATCCGGCGTTCTTATCACTCTTGTTCAGAGAGACTGCATGGGCACGCAATTGGTTCCATTTCCGTCTCTCCTCCAATGTCATGCTGCGCCTCACATAAACACTCTGCCACTGGGGTTGCTCCCGGAGGAGCCGCCCATTCCTCAAGGCAGTCAAGAGATGACCTCTTGTAGGCAGGAGCACCTTGACCAGCCTGGGTTTCTCACCGGCATGGCCCATCCTGAACACGGACAAGGCGCGTGCCTCAACACCCAGTGCCGAGAGGAGTGCAGAGACGGCCCTCTCATCCGCCCCAACCTTTTCCTCCAAAGAGGCCGCATTCGACTCCGGCAGATTAGCGACGACAAGCGATCTCTCACGCAAGTGCGCACTTGACTCGAAATAATATAGATTGGACTTGCAGCCCGCGACAGAAGTCCGCCCTTGAAGATTGCGAAGATGGCCAGTTAATTGGCGGTCATCTATGTATATGTATTTACTAAAATATTATACTTTATTATCAACCTCATTTGATTTACATTTCTCATTTCTACTACTTTGTGCTCACTGCTAATAGGCAATTTGTTTGAAAGAATAAACTTCTGTGAAAATATGGAAAATATATGTAATTTCTTAAGAGAGAACCAAAAAACTGTTTTCAACCTACTCCGATTACACAGAGTGTTGCAAGAAAGCTGCCGACAAGGACAGCTAGCAACATCTCCTCCGAGGATAACGCGGAAATATCCACAAGACATTTTAACCGACGTCTAATATATCCACAAGACACTTTAACCAACGTCTAATATACATATCTTACTGGAAGTGAACAAAGACTACTGATAAAGAGACCATGAGTAACAGAACAACGACCACGCAGATCACATTATTCCCGTTGTAAGAGGTAAAGGTTCAAGTATCATTCGTCTGTTTTCTGATACGGTTACATGTCTATTTCAAGCTTCTTTTTTTCTTTTCGTTTTTTTCATTCTCTTTCACAATTCCTTGACTCAAAAGAAGTCAACAGGGAGAGTAGCTGATTATGAGAGAAGTCAGCCATGTCCAGCATCACCCAAGTATCTTTCTCTGTGCATCAGAGATAAACTTTTGACCCTCACTTATAAGTAGTTCAATTTATGATGAGCTACATGCATATCGAACACCCATGCCTTGTACTAAAATAAGTTTTTTTTACCTGATCCACCATCCCTCTTTATTACTTCAAGTCTTCTACTATCTGGCTTTATTCGTCTTAGAATTTATTTGCCAATCTAAAAATATGTTCCACTCCAGGAAGAATCCACATTGCGACCTGTTGAAGGTGACCATCGGTGAAAAGACGGAGAATATGTTCCCTCAGAACAATGAAGCAGCTGAGGACGCGTTCATCTGCATGTTTCTGTCGTTTGGTGTGGATGGCACCTGGGAAACGACGCTTTTATTAACAACCAGCTTGGCGACAACATGAGAATGGGGGCGAGGGACTGGATGGAAGAGGGATCGCTCAATGTGTGCACAAATAGGCATACTGACTTATGATGCCAGGAAATGCTCACGTGAATTATTCTTTCGTGAGTATACACTTTTTGTTATACACTTTTTATTATGCACTATTATGCACTTACGATTATGCACTTGAGTGCATTTGAAAATGAATGCAACGGAGCAAGGAAATTATGATGCGAGAAAGGAGTCATCGTGACAAATACAGCTTCAAGAAGAGTCGCGAACACGCAGAGAACGAGCGCCGCAGATTTCCAATTCCGCCCACATTCCCTATGTCTTTCTATGCTTATGACAATAATTTTTTCCATGTGGTATAACAGCATTTGAAGAGTTGTTCCAATGGTTGATCTTGATTATATTTGTGATTATTCTGTTAAAGAAGAAACTCTTGTGCACATAAAATGAGTCTTCCCTTGCATTCTCTTTTATATGCCAGTAAAATAATTTGTGGTCGACACACTGTGTGTACATTCTGCACGTACATATATCAAAAAAAAATTAAACGTTTTCGAGCAATTGTGGGAAATTTCCAGGGTCGTGCCAACTACCCAAGTAGTCGAATTCTGAAGGGTGCATTTTTGCGTTACAAAATCATGT
Source organism: Allodiplogaster sudhausi (assembly GCA_945643635.1). Classification (NCBI taxonomy): domain Eukaryota; kingdom Metazoa; phylum Nematoda; class Chromadorea; order Rhabditida; family Diplogasteridae; genus Allodiplogaster; species Allodiplogaster sudhausi. Next base: position 1,599,723 of record CALZFC010000059.1, on the reverse strand, counting down.
TACATGTATTATGTTTTTTTTCTCATTACGAATCGATTGAAATGTTCATTTACTGTTGGGCAATCAATTGACAAGAAGATTTGGCAATACTAAATAATGCGAATGTAATGTGGTCCTTTTGTTGCAAACGACTCCAAGCTGCAAGAGAAGAAACTGCAAATGTATTTGAGATTGCCCTATCAATGTTATACTTTGCATGTTTGTATGTTCATTTCTATATTCTCATGCGTATCTGATCCATCTGATCTTCCATATTCACAAATGTTCAGCGAAGCGTGGGAGCTTCATCCTTGCGTTTGCATTCTATTTTATTAATCTTGATTGGGCACGTCTGGAATTGTTTCATACATACATATGTATGTACATACATATACTCTGTAACAACCACCTTTCAACATATGGGTCATGTGCATTACTGGCATGGAGGTATGCAGAATATTTACTATACATCTACATATGTACATGTGTAAATAATATAACATTGTACTTTCAAGGAATATTAGTGGATCAGAATTTTATTGACATTAAGTTGAAAACTTTATAAACATAAAGAATATTCTAATTTTAAATCAAGACCCGCAGCCTCCTCCGTAGCTGTTATCCCCACCGCAGTCTCCACATCAACACTCTTCATGGGCGGCTGTTCCGCGTCAGACGCAGAAAGCGGCGGGACAGCCGGAGCGACAGCTGCGGAGCCCGCTGTCTGCAAGGGAATTAGCGCGAAAGGCTAAAGCGGAGAGGACTGTTACATTGTATATTACTTAATAAATAACAATGAAATATGGCAACGAAAAAATTGAATGAACAGTTAAGATACAAAAAGTAAATAATATTAATTAATAAATTACTGCACAGCTACGATAGCAGAGAGCAAAGCAACTGTGGCGGAGTGTATTGCGGAAAGGATAATTGAGGCCTCTGCTGTTCTTCCATGTTCGCGCCACCTCTTATATGCCTCAGGCAATAGGTGAACCGGTTCTTCCCCATCACTGCCAGGGATTCTTCCTGTTCGGAATCTCTCTTCTCTCTCTCTTTTGCTCTGGCCTTCTCCGCTCTCACTTGTTCTCTTTCTCTATCATTTTCTCGCCATCTCTCATTTGCCCTCCTCCTTGCGCAAAGACTTCGAGAGGGAATTCCCCCGTCGACTCTCCGTTATCACCACGCTCTCTCTCTCCCGTGATTATCTGCAGAATACTTCTTGAACCACTCACTTCCAGTGCACAGAGCACAAGATGCAGAACACATTCTGATCACATCTCATCCCTTTGCTTTTCCTCATCCTTCCTTTCTCTTTCTCTCTTTGATTCCTTTTCTCGCTCTTTCACCTTCACCAACTGCCTTTATCTCTCTTCATCTGTTCAACTCGAGCTCAGCACACATTTATCAGCGTCACCCTAGTGCTCTCTCATGATATCCCATTCACTCTCGCTTAGTCTTTCCTTCTTTCTCCCCCTCTCTATCTTCCTTTCTTTACATTATTTATTTTCCATCACTCGACCTCTGCTTTTCCCAGTCCAATCAATGATTATCTCAAAGCCATCTTCTCCATACCACAAACATATACTCTAAACTCGGGCGGGTAATAGCAATAAACTGTTTTTTTTTCTAAACGATTGTACATAGTTTGAATAGCAACATACCCGTTTAGTTAGGCCAATATTGGCGTGAATTATTTTGTTTAAAATACGAACCCGCAGAGTTATACTTCGCAGAAAGTGCATTTAGTGATCTTATCTTACATACACCTTCTTAACATAGTAATCAATTAAAAAAATACCTCCACATTTCATTTACAATATTGAAGGCGTTATTTTCAATAACAATCTAAATATACTTTTTCATGGCCTCCAGAGGGGTGGAAACTACATGTGCATGTCGTTGAACTGTTTCCTTTTTGAAATTGGTGTTTAGGAGCATTCCATCATAGGAACAATTTGATAATCGTAATCAATCAAGCTGTCTATATTCAATCTTAATTTCTGATAAGAAGACAAGGTTATTGAGATTGTGGTTATTATGTAAATTACCTGTATCTTTTTTGAATATTGTGAATGAGGAGAACTTGTGATATTCCTTTTAGTGTAGCGCAGAGCAGAGCAAGGAGGACAGCGAAGTTGGACATGGCGAGGAGAGGGCAGAGGAGCTTCTCTCTGCTTCTTCCTTGCCATCTCTTTTATGCCCCAGGCAGTCGGCGTGGGCGCGGGGCTTCCGAGATTCATCCCTGGGCATGATCACTCCACAGCACAGCTTCTGTTTTCCTTCTCTTTTTCTCTGCTGTCTCATTCATTCTCTTTCTTCTCTCTCACATTCATCATCTCTCTCTTTCTCCTTCTCTCGCCATTCTCTCTCCTCCTCGTTGATCAAGCATCGCTACTCTCATCTGTCTGCACCCTGGTGTCTGTACACTTTAGCTATTTCTCTCTCCTCTCTTTCTCTCTGTCCTCTTCGGCCGGAACTCCCTTCTTCGCACAAGTCTCCAGAAGAGCGCCGCTTTCATATTTCGTCACACTCCGAGTGTGTGCGCACAATTTTCTTGTTTTACTATCATCCCCTCCCTTCCTTCTTTTGTTCTCCCTTCCCTCTCTTTCTTTCTCTCTACTCTATATATCTCTCTTCTCTCTCTCTCTCTGTCTTTTTCGCTCTTTCAATCTCTCAGCGCCCCACATCTCTATCAGTGTTCTGAATGCAAACCATAACTTTCTTCCTCTTCCTCACTACCATCTCACGGAATCTCTTCACTCGAGTCATCCTTAAAGACATGTTAGTTGACTCTCGCTCTACTTGCACTGTGCCTAGACTGCTCCCCAACACCCGGACGCCAATCCACCCGATAACCCCCACGACTACCATCCGCTCAGCAACGGCTCGCTCGAGCATATGATAGGCGGCAACGCGATTTCTACAGTCGAAGAAAACGTTGGTTTTATTTATTTAAAAAGTGACTAAATAAACAGCATAATCTACAAGTGTATAAACATTCAAAGAGCGCAGATTTAATATAATTATTTCAACGGACTAGTTTCCTCATGGACCTAAGCGGAAGTGAGGTAGACGGGCTACCAGATGGCGGGACTGCTTTAACATGATCCTTGGTGCTAGCTTCCTCTGTCATGCAGTAAATCTCCACGGATCTCCGAACATGCATTAAGAGAGCCTCTCTGTAAGACTCAAGGAGGCTTGTATGTAGGCGCCTGACCGGAGGAATTTTTGTTTAGTTTAGCGTTGTAAACTTTATGAGGGATATATCTAGTGTTCATAACGAAGTCTAGGCGGTCAGAAAGTTTAGAAAAATTTTTTTCACTTAGATATAACTTAGATAGGCTTGATCGAGATGAAATTTTTTTTGCATTTTATATTTCATACTTCTGGCAAAAGTACCATGGATGGTACTCAAAAGTAGAAAATGAACATCAAATTCATGTTTCTTGTCTCAACAAACATTATTGTAGAGTTTTCCGAACATAGTTTCCATTTTTACAAGCTTTCGCAGAACAGCTCAAAATCGTCGAATCCTGTATTCGATTTTTTTCGAAATTTCAAGATTTCTGAAACATGTACAGGTTTTGCTCTTTCATCAGTGGATATATTATGTAAAAGTCTCTGCTCTTTCGAATGGTTATGACATCTCTGGCAATGCGGCTCACAAATGACCTGATAGTTGGCTTCGAAGGAGTTTTCGTACATTTATTTCGCCATCTTGGCTCGTAAAAATGAAATTTCTTGACATTTTGAGTACTTTTGAGTGGTATATCATGAAAGAACTGCAAAGAATTCGGGAATACCCATTATTGGGTGCTAGATATTTCAAAAGAACTAATTTTAAATATTTGCTAAAAAAAATATTCAGCAATATCGCCGTCAGCAGTCAGCATTCAAATACGTATTCCCAAAAAAATTATCCTCAGATTTTGATGAAAAAGCTGTATCCGACTCAGTTTTAACTGCTCTTTCTTGTAAAGTAAACATTATGTGGAAAGTCGGTCTATATCACCCATTAATGGTCCAAAGAACGAGTATTTTAACACCAGAAATTGGCCAAAAACACAAAAAGTCAATTTTAGGCCTTTAGACTAATTTCTTTTGCAAACAAAGTACATACTATTACAAAGAGGAGAAAAAATTACATCGAATGGACGATTCCGTTTTAAAATTGATGAAGTTTGAAAGAAATTATGGTTTGCAGCCCAAGCCGAAATTTGCTCAGAAACCCATATTCAAATGCAGATACCCAAAAAAGTATCGGAGATTTTTCCTCGTAGATACATATTATGTGTAATTGTTTTCCCTCTTTCTTATGGAAGATTCAGTTTTCTGCAAGTCATAATAATAAAAAAAGTTATTGTCTGAAATCGACATTTCAAAAAATTCAATTGACCAAAAGTTATAAAAATTTTAATTTTTCGAATATGGTCATCTGGGACTATTTGTGTAGTTTTCAACAAGGAATCGAACAATGAAAAGAATTTTGATAAATATTAAGTATAACGTTAGATATGGTCATCCAAAGTTTATGAACATTACGACATATCTAAGTGAAAAAATTTTTTCTAAACTTTCTGACCGCCTAGACTTCGTTATGAACACTAGATATATCCCTTATAAAGTTTACAACGCTAAACTAAACAAAAATTCCTCCGGGCAGGCACTCCTCGAATCTTACAGAGAGGCTCTCTTAAATATTTGTCGGTGATCACAATAAATACCTCCCTGTCCATCTTTACGATGTTATTCCCAAACATGTGAGTCAAATGGAGCTTAACAAGAAAAGTCTGACGAGATTCTACAATTATGTCACGAATGTTGAGGCTGTAATAATGAACGTTACACTAGTACAACGGTGTAGGAGCACGGCCAAGAAAGCAAACAAAGAATGTTTCAAAACAATAAAGAATTTATAGTCGTCGACTATAAATTATTCATTGCTTTGAAACCCTATAAAAACACCTATAAAAACTACGCAACTGTTTCATTAGTTAGATTGTCAGCTCCGATTCAATGTAGTAAAACCAATTTGATTATACCCACACCACTTATTGTTTGATGCCGCAGATGATCGTGTCGCCATCGCTCACCTGAACCCAGCCGTCTGGGGTGTAATTCCCAAAGCGAAATGTCCCGGGTGGGTTTGTCTTGTTGCATTGTAGATAGAAGCCTAAGCCACCTTGCCATTGATTAGTCGCAGCGAAGTGAATGTAGAAGCCCTTTAAGTGCACAATCTTGTTGTTGAATCGGTGTATGAAGGTTACCCCATCTCGTTCTTTCTATTTGTTTTCTTTAAAGATGGACGATCACCGAAAAATGATGTGAGATTTCAAATTGCACCGACCCAGTTGTTTGTGCGACTTTCTAAAACCCGATAATAAGTGTGCATACTCCCATGGTGAAAGTATTGTTAGAACCTGCATAAAATTATATTTCGGTGCTCGTCCTCGTTAAATGTTCACAAAAAGAACTGCACATAAACGTACAGCGTACGGATTGGCGCACGACATCCACGCTTCAGAGCTGTCCCCACCAGGCTTGGTTGCACTGCCGGTGCAGTTCGGCGGCGCCGCTTTGTCTTCGGGAGGAGCGGGCTGGCAACTTGGAGGTGCTGTCGTGGCTGAAAGGACGAGACCAGGCTTCCATCATAGGTCTCGATTGAGCTGTCCCAGCAATCAATTTATTCATTCACTAAATGATTTCAATTAAAAAAAAGTTCCCACAAGATGTCGAGCGACTTTGTGTCACGGTAGTCGTTGTGGTCTCCTCTCCGGTGGTGCACGAGACCGCCTTGACGTGGAGTGGCTGAGGCCGGCACGAGTGGTTGAAGACGCTTCCGAGCAGAGCACAACGGGCGCTTTTGAGGTCGAAGGCTACCGCCGAGCAGTCTGCCAGCTTTATTCAAAGAATATTTAATAACATAAGGTGAGCGCATTCACTGCTGAAGGATGATATGCAAATGGCTCCAGACCTGGTCGCACTCCGCCGTGCACTCTGAAAGCGTCGTAGGCGTTCCGAGGAGACGCAGTCGCGGTCTCTGCTCAGTCGACTGCGAGTCCTCCTCGTACTCGCATGCCAACTGCATTCAAATTACTTACATACTCTTGATTACCCAAAAGCTACATTGTCAAACCCGTAAAGATGAACAAGCGAAACTCTAAACTGAGCAGTGTGAAAGGAGAAGAAATAAGATGAAGAAGTAGTCGAGGGTAGCTGCCTTGACTGAGCGCACTCGTCCTGCTGACAACATTTCACATAGAAGAGATCGAAAAGAGATCTTGTGAGATTCCTTTTCTTGCTTGTCCTCAATTCAACTCTCCTGACAACCGGATGAACCAACATGAAATTGATGTCGTCAAGTGCAATAGGGGGAGAAAAATATTGCAGCGGAGAGAAAATGAAATAAGTATTGCCCATCTATCCTTCGTATGTAGTATGTAGATCCATACATATTCAATAGTCGTCGTGTCATCTTCGTTTGCCAAAAATATCTCCTGTTCGTTTCTCTCACTGCATGAAGCCTTGCATTTGCTTTAAATTTTAAAATAGCTCGTTGCTAGGTGGTTCTTCTCACCGAAATGTTGTCAAAAGAGACTATTCGGCTTGCCGCATGGAAAGTACTCGGCGATTCGGTTAATGAATGAAAACTACATTATGAGCCTCCTTCCTAAGTTATGAAGAAACGAGCTGCTTAAAAGTTGCAAGAAAGAATGAGAGTACGAGTTTGGCAAACGCATAGCTTCATTGATGAGAGCCAGTTCAGAGTTCGTTTCCTTCAGCTGAGTGGCGATGAATTCAAGGATGTTGTTAATTCCAAAAAGTAGCGCAACATCATAACATTTTCCCCGTGTACATCTCAACATTTGTAAAATTTTCAAGGGTATCAAATTATATGTATGTACATATCTTCATTCAACCAACTACACATTCGAATCTCTAACAATGCCCCACGAGGGAGTGGCGAAGAAGACCAGCGGAGCCAGAAAAGCTGATGAATTAAGAGAGCCTGTCTGAGATTCTCGAACACTGCAGTAAAAATTTTTATTTTTTAATTTTTTTTCCTTTGGAGGTCTTATGTAGTGTCATGAGAGCTTTCAAAAAAAAACTTTTTTTCAAAAAAATTTTCTCATGTATAACTACAGTATACCCAGATTTAGCCAAAATGTTCGAGTGATCATAAAAACCTTCAAAGTGAACCAAATTTAATTTTGATGACACCGCTAGATTCCTTATTTAAAGGAGCACAAAAAAGTCTAGATCAGTTTAAAAAAAGTTTTCATCTTAACACCAAAATAAGCCCTTAAACCTCCTGGAGGTGCCATTTGAGTACCAATACATCGAAACTGCGCTTCCAAGCCTCAACCGTTTAAAAGAGCATCCTTTTTAACCCCTAGAAATATGTATTTGAATGTGATTATCCTTCCCAGATTTTGGACGGTTCCGGCTGAATACCGTCCAGTGCTCTAAAAGTTCCAAGCGTACACGGACATAACTCACTTCATTCTTAATATTATAAGGAATTAGACATAACATTGTATTTGTCTTGGAAAACTGCATAGAAAGGGTCCAGATAGTCTTTTATTGAGTTTGTTTTCTATGGTTTTATCGGCAAAAACCGTATTTGTGGCTATTTTTCGATATAAAAATGCCTTTAAGTGCACCTAGTCCCCAAAACAGTGCCACAATTTATACTTCATATGAACGCCCAGCGATTTTCACGTAGGATAAGCTACTTTTTGGACATAGTATCATTCCCAAAAAATAGCAGCGTTTAGTTTAATCCGCTGAGCTCAGTGCGGCTAGTTCAAAAAATCTCATTTAACCTCTCTAACATGCATCAATCTGAATATTATGCAAAATAGTTGCTATATTCGTGTTCCTCGCATTAATAAACCCCTTTGGAGTGAATTTGGAAACAAAAATTGTTTTTGAAGAAATTTGGATTTTTTTTTTGTAAATAAAAAAGTCAGAATTTTTTTTCAAAAATTTTTTTTCCTCCAAATTCACTCCAAAGGGGTCTATTAATGCGAGGAACACGAATATAGCAACTATTTTGCATAATATTCAGATTGATGCATGTTAGAGAGGTTAAATGGGATTTTTTGAACTAGCCGCACGGAGCTCAGGATTAAACTAAACACTGCTATTTTTTGGGAAAGAAGCTATGTTCGATAACTAAACATTGCTATTTTTTGGGAAAGAAGCTATGTCCGATAAGTAGTTTATCCTACGTAAAAACACTGGGCTTTCATATGAAGTATAAATTGTTGCGCTGTTTTGGGGACTACGTGCACTTAAAGGCATTTTTAGGTAGAAAAATAGCCACAAATACGGTTTTTGCCGATAAAACCATTGAAAACAAACTCAAGAAAAAGACTATCTGGACCCTTTCTATGCAGTTTTTTAAGACAAATACAGTGGTATGTCTAATTCCTTATAATATTAAGAATCAAGCGAGTTATGTCCGTGTACACTTGGAACTTTTAGAGCACTGGACGGTATTCAGCCGGAACCGTCCAAAATCTGGGAAGGATAATCACATTCAAATACATATTTCTAGGGGTTAAAAAGGATGCTCTTTTAAATGGTTGAGGTTTGGAAGCGCAGTTTCGATGTATTGGTACTCAAATGGCACCTCCAGGAGGTTTAACAGCTTATTTTGGTGTTAAGATGAAAACTTTTTTTAAACTGATCTAGACTTTTTTGTGCTCCTTTAAATAAGGAATCTAGCGGTGTCATCAAAATTTAATTTGGTTCACTTTGAAATTTTTTATGATCACGAACATTTTGGCTAAATCTGAGTATACTGTAGTTATACATGAGAAAAGTTTTTTGAAAAAAAGTTTTTTTGAAAGCTCTCATGACACTACCTCCAAAGGAAAAAAAAATTTAAAAAATAAAAATTTTTACTGCACGCCATGAAAAAAAAAGCCATGGTCGAATATCTCAGACAGGCTCTCTTAATGCCATTTTTTGGAAACCAACTTCATAATTGGCGCAAACTTTTGATAATTTGATGGATGTCGCTCGATATCTTTGTTATTTTCTGGTGAAAGGAAATAAATAAAGTGACGAGAAATTAATGCCCGTAATTTCATTTAGTGTAATAAACGAAGAAGAAATAGGACAGCGGACAGAAAATGAAATATTGCTCATCCATCCTTCGTATATCCATACGTTTTCACTAGTCGTCGTGTCGTCCTCCTTTGACAAACATTTTCTCCTTATCGTTTCTCTCACTTAATGGAGCCTTACATTTGCCTTAAACTTTTGAAAATAAAGACTACCACCCCTGGCCGGGCGGCGCCAAACTCGACATCGTCGTAACCAATAGTGGCGCGTCGCAGATCTGCTTGAGCCTCGCCCCTTTCGACAGAGAGAGAGAGAGAGAGAGAGAGAGAGAGAGAGAGAGACCTCCGCCGTCGCTACTTCTCCACAACTCCAAACCCACTGAATTTTTTCGTCGTTATTATGTACATACATACATACATATGTGTTGCTCATAAATTCTATATACATACACCCGAAGATTTGTTTCTTTCTCTCTCTTCTCTCACTCTCTCTCTCTCTCTTGCTCTGTCTTTTTATCTTCAGAACCGTATACAATCATGACAAATTTGGTTTGTCCCAATCCGAGTTTCAATCATGTCAGACAAACACGAATTCTTGCCATTTTTCGAAATTCTCGCATTTTCAAAAAAATTTATCAGAGCAACATCGTGGCCCCAGAAAAGTAAAAAGAGATTGCACAGAAACGTTATATGGCGACGTGTAAGGTTTACAGTGCATACAAATATATGTATGTTTTCCCTTTTACCCATCAGCTACAAATAATATCAAAAACGTGCAGAGTATTAAGATTTAAGGTCAAACTCACAAATAGGGATTCTATCAAGTTCTATTTGAGTACAGCGATAGTTCGTGGAGCGGATTCCTCTATTAACTTTGGTGAAGATTAGCACTTCTGCGAATCCGTATTGCTGCCACTGTAGTGGAGACGGAGGTTACTTTACTTCAGAAAACGCAGAAAAAAAAAGAAATTGTTTTCTTGAACTTAAACCAGGCTTTTAACTGTAAAAAAAAGTAAAAGGAATATTGGCATGCCTGCAGGTGCAGTTGTATCCTTCGCCGGCGCAGGTGCGAAGACGCTCCTGCGCATTATTTATACACGGCCTCCACACGCCCCACTCGCTCCAGTGCTCGTCGCTATCTGTAAGGCGGACAGGTCAAGTGGAAAGCCGGATTCCAACAATATTTCGAATTGATAGATGGGCGAATCAGGTTTATGGCTTGTGCCGTCCAATTATTTGCAAACCATACTGGGAAGGCAGCATCCGATGGGAGGATCCTTTCGTTTTTCGATGTTTTCGATGCCGCAGAAGAAGATTTTGGTGTTGTAATTGATCACTTTATTGAGGCCGACGCAGCACGATAACGTTTTATTGTTGGGATTGTAGGGACACATGGCGCGTTCACATGGCACGTCATCCTTGGTCGCTTCGCCCCTTCAATTTTGGCGCGAGAATATAATAATAATTATTATTATCATTATCATTATTATGATGGTTATTATTATTATTACTATTATAACTCAAAGAATTTTTTTTCATACTTGCAGTCGCAGTTGTCATCTTTCGATAGGCACGAGGCAGAAGGCCCCTAGGGGCTGTTTGGAAGGGTCGTCCACTCGGACCACACACCGCCGTCCGGGCAGCATTCATGAGTCTGAAAGTGGTATCAAACTGGCGTCAACAATGTAATATACAATATATACATATAGTTAAATATATTTATATATCTTTATTCTCATACAAGATTTTCTCCGGTGGTGCATGAGGCCGGCTTGATGTGGAGTGGCTGAGGTCGGCACGAGTGGTTAAAGACGCTTCCGAGCAGAGCACAACGGGCGCTTGAGAGGTCGAAGGCTACCGCCAAACAGTCCGCCAGCTGAATAAACGGCTGTTTTTTAAAGTTATAATTAAATGTCATAAGATTAGCGTATTTACTGCTGAAGGATGCTGCAAACCTTGTCGCACTCGGCCGTGCACTCTGAAAGCGTCGTAGGCGTTCCGAGGAGACGCAGTCGCGGTCTCAGCTCAGTCGACTGCGAGTCCTCCTCGTACTCGCACGCCAACTGCATCGAAATGGCTTTCATCTCTTTATTGTATCAAAACCTACATTATCATCCCATTCCCGTAAACAAGATGAACAAGTGAAACTCTAAACTGAGCAATGTGAGAGGAGAAGAAATAAGATGAAGAAGTTGTCGAGGGTAACAGAGGGCATTCGTCCTGCCACCAACATTTCACATAGGAGAGATCCAAACGAAATGGCCTATTGTGAGATTCCTTTTTTTGCTTGTCCACAATTCAACTCTCCTGACAACCGGAAGAACCGACATGAAATTGATGTCGTCAAGTGTAATAGGGGAGAAAAATATGGCAGCGGAGAGAAAATGAAATATGTATTGCCCATCTATCCTTCGTATGTAGTATGTAGATCCATACATATTCAATAGTCGTCGTGTCATCTTCGTTTGACAAAAATATCTCCTATTCGTTTCTCTCACTGAATGAAGCATTTGCTTTAAACTTTCGAATAGCTGGTTGCTATGTATTGCTTCACTCAGAAATGTTGTCAAAGAGACTATTCGGCTTGACGCGAGGAAAGTACTCGGCAGTTCGGTTTATGAATGAAAAATATACTATGAGCCTCCTTACAAAGGGAAGAAGAAACGAGCTGCTTAAAGGAGGGCGATCACCGAAAAGTCATTGCCGATTTATGAAACATCTTAGCTATTTTCGAATAGTCTCGGGCATGAGGAAAAAGAAAAAGCAAATGAAAAAGCACAAAAAAGGTTCCATATTCAAGTATAAGATACTTGAAAGTACAAATTTTGAATGAATTTGTGATTGGTGTCAGTGCAAAAATGGCACTCGATGGTAGATTAACGGCCACGTACCCATCCCGGGAAGATTAAATTTACAAATATTTCAAGACATTTTTTGGCTTATGCTTTACCACCTTTCTTATGTGAATTTTCTTGAGTAAACTAAAGAATTTTAGGTAAAACAGTATCAAATTAGTAAACGAGCAATAACATACCGCTTCGAAAAAGAAACTGCTTTTTCGAAACAAGCGCTACTTTAGCTTCCCTGTCTACCGTAATATTTTGAGTAATTAAATGGACTTCCGTTTGAAACCTTTGCACGTTTGAACATACAATTGCAGTTTTTCGGTGATCGCCCTTCTTTAAAAGTTGCAAGAAAGAATGAGAGTACTCGTTTGGCAAACACAATAGCTTCATTGATGAGAGCCAGTTCAGAGTTCGTTTCCTTCAGCTTAGTGGAGATGATCTCAAGCATGTTGTTAATTCCAAAAAGTAGAGCAAGGGTAAGAGCAAGACCTTACGATGACTCACAATGGCAAACGCGATCAAATCGAACAATTTCATAATTTCCGCATAATCATAACTTGTGTTCCTGAAATATATGTACATTGTCCTCTATTCAAAGTGAACTTTAAAGTTTCACAATCTTTTGAAGTGCAAGTTCAAAATAAGTGCCAAGTTAAGTCGATGTGTTCGATTTCGCCTTTTCTAGGTCATTTCCACTTCGATCAGCGGCCGAAGTTGGCCGGAGCTCCATTCGACGCAATCTACGCGCAATCAGGTTGAAGACTGAAAACCGCGCAATCTCCCTCCCTCCCTCCCTTCATTTCTCTCTGCTCTCCCTCTCACCCTTACCCTCGCTCTCTATCTCTCTGCCCTCTCTACATCTCTCTGCCCTCTCTCAATCTCTCTGCCTTCTCGCGCTCTTGCACGGCATGTCACTATGTTTATCTTGTAAAATAACAAGAAAAAATGTTAATGATTTTATTTTTAATACAAAAAAAACCTAGAATTTGAAACCCTGATCTCCCGCCTCCTTTATTTCAATCTTGCGCAAAAAAACTAAATTCAATTAAATTCAATTTGAATAGGGCCGATTGTAAGGAGGGCATCGATATTTGTTATGAAAAAAAAATCATTTAAATTTGCAGGATTGGCCATGGCGCTGTTTCCCACGTCGTTCCTCGCTCCTTTTCTTCTTCACGTGGCCTCTCTCTTCGCTATCCTCACTCTCGTTTCATGCTGTGTAAGGAAGATCTCGCAGTGTTGAAATTGCAGATTCTGAAGAAGAAATTGTTTTCTTGGATTCTACACTTGAACAATAAAAGTTTAAATACACATATTATTTTTCTTTTACAAAACAATCATTATTTTGAATACAAAATTATAGCCCAACAATATAAGCATTTCAGAAGAAGAAGAAGGCGGCCGTTGCGAAGGGGGTCCCGCCCCCCAAGAATCCGGCTCCGCCCCCTTCGAAGGCAGCCCCCGCAGCTGCCAAAGTGGCTGAAGTGAAGGAGGAGAAGAAGGAAGAGGCAAAGGAAGAGAAGAAGGAAGAGGCAAAACAGGAGAAGAAGGAAGAGGGAAAAGAGGAGAAGAAGAAAGAGAAGGAAGAGAAGAAAGATAAGGGAAAAGAGGAGAAGAAGGAAGAGGGAGAAGAGAAGAAAGGAAAGGAGAAGGAAGAGGGAGAAGAGAAGAAGGAAGAGGATGAGAAGAAAGAGGACGACGAGAAGAAAGAGGAGGGAAATGAGGCTGAGAAGAAGGAAGAGGAGAAGGAGGCGGGAAAGGATAAAGAAGAGAAGGAAGATGAGAAAGGTGGGTTAAAAACTGTTACATGAAAATATACGCACTCTTGCAAAAGATGATATATGTATAGTACACATAATATTTCCAATCAATTTTTTTTTATTCAGAAACGCCGGAAAAGAGCGCGAAGAGCGGAAAGGCCGACAAAAGCAAGAAAAGTGAGAAAAACAAGCAGTCGACGCAGGAAAAGGCATCGATGAAGCAGAAGGAAGACAAAGAGAAGGGAGAGGAGGGCGAGGAGGGAGAGGCCAAGAAGGAGGGAGGTAACTCTAAGAAGGAAGGAGGAAAGGATAAGGAGTCGAAGAAGGAAGGAGGAAAGGATAAGGAGTCGAAGAAGGAAGGAGGAAAGGATAAGGAGTCGAAGAAGGAAGGAGGAAAGGACAAAGAGTCGAAGAAGGAGGGAGGAAAGGAAAAAGAGAAAGGAGAAGAGGGAGAGGCAAAGAAGGAAGGAGCCCAGTCCAAGAAGGAGGCAGCCAAGTCCAAGAAGGAGATGCCTGCAGCTCCAGTAAATAAATTTTAGTATTGTTTTTGATTATTTCATTTTAAAAAAATTTCATAAAATTGTTTGCAAAAATAAAAATTTTTTAACGGCAAAATATTTTAAGGAGAAGAAGGTAAGCGAGGGCGCGAAGCCAGCGGAGAAGCCAGCTGAAAAGCCAGCCGAAAAGCCAGCCGAGAAGCCAGCCGAAAAGCCAGCCGAGAAGCCATTCGTGGCCGAGCCCACCGAGATCAAGTGGACAAAGGAGAAGGGAATGCGGGTCGTTAAGGTAAACAAGATATCTATGCACAAAAAATATTTAAAAATCCTTTTCCACGAGCAATGTTTTATCGTTACAATTTATACTCATATCAACAACAAAAAAATTCCCAGCTCACGAACAATTCGCCGGTCCGTGTATCTGTGAAGGTGAAGTGCTCGAATAACGCTGCGTACCAAGTCAACCCAGTCTTCTCTTTCATCCAGCCGGGTGCTGGAGGCGAGATTAGGGTCAGTGGTCTCTCCTCATTTTTAATATTTATCTTTAATTAAATTATGTAATTTTAATTTTAAATTAAAGTTTAAATTTCAATGCTTCAATCGAGTCAAGCCAATTCCTATTCTTCATTGAAGGTGGACCGCGTGCTGGAAACAATGAACCAGGACAAGATCGTCATTGTCTTCTACGAGTCGACCGATGCTGACAAGGTTTTTTCTCATGAATTTCTTCTCCGGTTAAAATATTAATTAAATTAAAAAAATAAATAAATTTAAATTTAAATTATATCCACATTTTTTACAGAGCGCCAAGACGACCTGCGCTCGCCAGGGCCCGACCGGCAAGCAGACCATCACAGTGCCCTTCCTCATCGACAAGACGTAAGAACAGTCACTCCCGAAGCCCCGCCCCTCTCCAGCTTCTCTTTCCCCTCATCACTATGATCCGCATGCGATAAAGCACCCTGTTGAAAAATACTATTGTTCAAACATATTTAAAATTTTAAAATAGAACAGGCCGTTATAATTTTAAAAGTTTTAAAAAGGAAAAGTTAAAAAGGGTTAAACGTAACAAATATGAGATGACGAGAGATTTCGTTATACCTTACTTTTAAAACATTCTGTTTTAAGACACTATTGAGGGACTACGTGACGAATCATAAATATATGCGTATATCTTCTTGATTAAAAGTTTAAGCTCGAAAGTTAAAATGAAAAAGTGAAGAAATGAGAGAAAAATTCATTTGACCACTCTTCAGATAGCCAGAGGACCTATACTAAACATAGCCAAGGTGCGAGCTAGCTTGCTAATTGCTCCGCCCTCTTTTGTCTGTTTCTCTCCTGCTCTCTTACGAGCTCCGCGGGAGGCTAATTGATATGTTTTTCAGATCCTTTCCCTTGATGGGAAAGGTAATTACTAACTATACGATTTTTTTCTTGATTCTGTTGTTGAACTCATTGGACAAAATTGTATTTATTTTTTTCAACAATTTATACGATTGACATGATGATTCAAAGCCATGATGGAGATGGTAGTGGCATGTTCCGCATCGCGGTGCCGCCATTGAGTGGAATCGCGTTATTTCCCTGGAAACCGGGGAAGAGTTCCCTAGCCACTATTAAAGTTTCCACGGAGTGGAGGTTTTCTCCTCGCGAGATCACCAGCGGGTGGTACTGCCAGACAGGACGACCCTGAGGCCTGGCGGCTTCGCGACACACGAATCGAGGCGTTCCTTTGTCAGCAGCCATTGCTGGGCTACTCCGCCTACTCTTTCCATTTTGTGGGCGCCAATGACACCCACGGGGCATCGGCGGAAGATCGTCCTGAGTAGGGCTCGGGCGAATGGCCCTCCCAGCGTAACTCGGGGCTCCACGTCGATGATGAAGACGACTTCGGGAAAAGTGGGGTGTATTGCGATCACAGGGCGTAGACGAAGGGCATGGGCAGCTTGCCTGATTGCCTCTTCCTCTTCTTGGGGCGGGAATCGGACAAGGGGGGATGGCGACTGATGACGGATGAGAGCTGTAGCATTGGACTGGAGTGCCATGGTTGACCGGTAAGGCGAGGTGGCAGCACCCCTTCAGAAGTTGAAAAAGAACGAGAATTATTGAGAGATTAAATAAATAATGTTGATTCACAAATTGCATTTAATTTTTTTAAGTAAATAACATGTAGGTTTAAAAAATAAGAGAAGAAGAGTTGTCCGAATTGATTTAAGAATGTATTTAAATTGTTAAATAAATATTTTATTTACTTTATTCTAAAGAAATACTTGAAATTTCTAATGCAAGTAAGAGAAAAAAAGCATAAACGTTATTTATTTCTAGCTCATAAGGAAAACTTCCTTAATAGAAATTGTAAGAATAATATCTACTAAATGATACAATCATATTTAATAGCATTTACTTACCTGATGGCCCTCTGGATAAGCGAATCCGTGTTGATATTAATGTCCGCGGTCGCCTCATCCAGAATGAGAACTGGGCTTTTGCGGAGGTTGGCGCTGGCTAACACTGCAAAGGATTGAGATATATTAGAGATAAGATAAGAGAGAGAGAGAGTACTTACTATACAGAAGAAAGAAAATTAGTATTAACATTTCAACAATTACTCCTGTTTAATCCGACAAGGATGAGGTAGTAACTAACTAAACTGGAGAGTGATTGTCGATGACGTCATTGATAAGAGTGGCAGGTGTATGCTGCCATTGAAGTTGGAAGAAGATCTCGTATTTATGACGAGAGATGACTTGACGAGAAGGCCGAATGGACTTTACAATGAAATGCTTCAGACCTTCAGCTGGAGCTTCTCCAACTTAATAGTCTAATTGCTGTTGCTTCTCACACAATTACTCTAATTTCTTCATCCCTCTTTCGCCATGCTGGCTAATTATTTTTTACACTTTTGCACCCCATTGTCTTCTAATTAACCGGTAACTAACTTTTTTTTTTGCTATTCTCATGCAAATCGAATTGTGTTTTCACGAATAGTTCTCTGAACAAGCCCACGTGGTTCTCTCTTATAAAAATGATATTCTGTTTTGAGTCTCCATTTTCGCCTTATTTTGGATGATGTGACTTGCATGTGGTTTGGCCCCTACTATACTTGACTTTGATGATTCCAGTTCATCCGATCTAACCGCATCCTTTTCGACTGTCTGCGTACGTCGATTTCCTTGAGGATAAAGAGCTATTTGATAATCACATCTGTACAAGGAAAAAGAGTGCAAAACAAATAGAAGAATGTGGCGTGGGAATGAGGTTTGAGAAGTACAAAAAGGTACACATAATAAAAGAAGATCACAAGACTTGGATAGGCGAAGAGATTAGCCTTCATGTGAAGATAAACACGAGAATAAAATTGCCAAATTGAACACCTTAAAAACACCATGTCAGGTGCGATCCACTCCAGACGACATATGTACGGAAAATCATGTTTGATTTCTTATTTATTAACAATTAAAAAGGCACTTCAGAGTACCCTCCGGACCACGAAAGGGAAAACCAATTTTCTTTAAAGTGAACTCCCAAGGTGAACGCGGCTGTCCGTACATGCATTAATTATTTGTCGGTGATAGCAATACAGACGTCGTTGTCTGTCTGTACAATTTTATTCAAAAGCAGGTGAGTCAAATTTGGCAGAAGTCGATAGATGGTTACAGAAGATGTGGGACGTGCCACTGTGGCCGTCAGATTGAAAGATGGAGGGGCGCGGGGCCTGGTGGCTTCAGCGTACGAGATGCGCCCTCTCATTACCGTGGCAGGCCGCGCGATCGGCCTCTGACTTGTCGGAGCCATCCGGGCATCTGGAAACTGTAGTTATAAGATATATTCTCATTGTATCTGTAAAAAGATATAGAATTTTAATTTTAATAAAAGAGTAGATCGTATGTGGTCCTTTTCGTAGATTCCAATTAGATACATAAGTAGATATTTTTAGTCTCTTTTCACGCGATTACGCAGAGTGAGAAAGAGACAAAGTAATTCTGGAGATAGGTAGCCGACTAAGATAATGATTAGAATAATGAAGATAAGGAGGGCTCCAGCCAGGAAAAAAGGATAAGATACGATTGAAGAGAGAATGTGATAGATATCCGGTAAATTAAATTCCCAATTATTCATCGTCGATGAGGACGGTGAAATAGATCCAGATGATTGATGAGGGCACATGAATTGTAAGTGCCCTGCTAGCATAACAGTAGATTCCGTGTTGACGGCACATTTTAGTGAGCAATACTCGGAATAGTTGGCAGTAGATGCAGAGATACGAAGCATGAACTGCTTATTGGAAGAGTCACAGGGAATTTGTCAAGCCTGCTCTCCGGTGGAGTGTGAGCCGGCCGTGGGGAATGTATGTGTGTAGTTCTGTCGCCCCGGATCTCCCCTTTTACGTTCTTACTCTTGGACTTCTTAGTGACATATTTATTGCTTACTTTACTCGCATCCTTATCAACATGAGATTGGACTTAGATAGAGAGAGAGAGGGGGGAAGATCCATGGCGGGGGGAAGCTGCCAGCCGCCCTGTGGAGGTGTTTTCTCTCCCACTCCCGGCAGCTTCCCGAGTGGCCCCCTCTCCCCGTAGGGGGCGGGGCCACTGCGCTCTCCCCGCCGTAACATCCCCCCTACTTAATATGAATGGTCCCTCATTCTACTACTAGAGATAGAGCGATATTTGAAAAAAAACAAAAAAAAAATCGGCCTAGTATCTACTTCTACTTTCACACGAACGCACAACAAAAAAAACTTTCCGAAGCGCCGGGAAGGAGAGAGAAAGAAAAATTACGAAGAACTTTGAGAAAGAAAAAAAAGAAAGGAGAGACTGAGAGAGTGGGCGGATTAGATTGAAAACGAGAGAAGAAAAAAAATCGGGTGAGAGAATGTGATTATGAAAGAGGGTGGGGAGTCATGATAGCGGCTGGAGGGAGAATAGAGGGAGATAATGATGGCACCTCCTTAGGAAGGGTTCCTCAGATGAAGGACTTGGCTTTGTGCGGCCTTCCTTTTCTCTTCCTCTTTCGCCAGGCGGCGTTTCAGATCCTCCACTCGCAGCTTGTTCTCGCGTTCATTCCTTATCGCTGCGAGGCGCATCTTTTCCACTTGGCTTGTGAGCTCGACCGTCCGCTCTTCCAAGGTTCGTTCGCCCTCTCGCACGGCGGCCAAGCGGTAGCACATGTCATTAGAGCTCTCCTCTCGGTATTCGATCGCGTCGTCCTTCACGGCGAGTTGCCGTTCCAGTTCCTTGACCCTCTCTCGGAGGGCCCTGTTCTCGGTATTCATGTTCATTCTGCGGAATCTGAAGCAGAATGGAGGATAGGTTAGACGGCCTGTTGATAGAAGGAGATAAAGGAGTAGATAAGAAAACGGTAAACGCGTCCGCTCAAGGCGACTGGTTCTCCTGTGATCTGGCAGCTATCCGGAGGAGGAGTCTTGGGTCTTGCTTCTAACCTCCTCTCCTTTCTCTGCATCTTGCGCCGTTTCTTGGTATGCAGGGCATGGGTAGGCTAATTAATAAGCCTGGGTTCGCTTTCTTTGTTGGTGCCGTCAGCGAGAGTCGGGCTGGGCAAGGGGAGAAGCGAATTAGAGAGACATTTGTTAGCCTTGCTGAGAGAGTGTGATCCGGAGAGAGGAGAATGGCAGATTGTGATAGGGTGTGATGATATCCGCGGGAGGGTTGTTGTAAGCTCGCGTATGACAAGCGCGAGAGTGCGTATGAGAAGAGGAGAATGATGCGAGAAACGATGACCTCTTGTCTGATTAATTCAGATCACTGCGGGCGGCTTTGCGATACGGCGCGAGGATGTCGATGGAGCTTTGGCGTTGCCGGTGACTGCTGGAGATGGTGGGGAGTGGAGAGGGTGGAGAGAGTGGAGAATAGAGAAGGATAAAGATAGAGGAGAAGAGTATGGGAGCAAAGGATAAGCAGAGATTGTGCGATTGAATCGGGGAGAAAGAAAGAAGCAGAGTTGTTAGTATGCCACCGGGAAAGGAATCGAATAAGGAAAGAAAAAGAAAGGGGATTGACAGAGAATATGTGTTGATACATATCAAAAAAAATCTATTAAGTCTAATTTTATACTATTTTCAAAATTATCTTGCAACGGTAAACGTATTACTTGAATTAAAATTTTTTCCTGAGGGACCACTATTTCTAGTATATTTCTACTTTATTGTTCTAGTGTGGTTTAATAATATAAAAAATCGTCGTTCCTCGTCTTCTTGATCATTCGATTCCCTCGTTTCGAGTATGTCGGCGGCTGCGTCTGCGGCGTCGGCGGGTCGATGATGATGTCTCTTGTCGGCTTCTTCTTTCGGGGCACGGTTATGGTGATTTTGTCTGCTTGTCGCTGCTCGTTTTCGTCGTCTTCTTCTTCTTCTTCTCGGCGGTGGAATCTTCTCACATTGTCTTTGTGCCAGGCGACCTCGTGTCCCGGTCGCACTTCGACGTAGACCTTGCTCCCGTCCGTTCTTACGACACGGACGGGACGTGCTGATCTGTCTGCCAGTTTGTTGGCGCGTGGGGCTCCTCTCAGTAGAACCTCGTCTCCGTCGTCAATGCGGCGCGTGTGAGAGTTGTGGCGTCGATTGTAGTGTTCGACCTGCGTCTCCTGTGCGTCCTCAATGTGCTTCCTGACTGCTTTCCAGCAGTCGCTTTGTCGCTGGCGAATTTCTTTTTCAAATCTTCTCATATCTTTTTGCAAGCCGGTCGTTGGTTTGCATAGCTCGTTGTCTTCCGGCAGAATCGGCTCTCGGCCGTACATGACGAAAAAGGGTGACTTCTGGATCGTCGTGTTTTGCAGAGCGTTGATAGCGAAGACGGTGTTCGCTATCACCAGATCCCAGTCGTTCTGTCGTTTGTTCACTCTGGGAGCCATTGCTTCTTGCAGGGTTCGGATTGCTCGCTCTGCCTGACCATTTGCTCGATGTCTATACGGTGTAGACGTCGTGTGTTCGATGCCGAGAGCTTGCAGAGTCTCCTCGAACTCGGCAGAGAGGAGATTAGTTCCTCTGTCTGTGATGAGTTGGCGAGGTGTGCCATGGACGTAGCACACTCGCTTGAGGAAAACCTCGATAATTGATTTCGAGGTTTGGTCCGGAATTGGCTCGGCGATTGTGAATTTGGAGAACGCGTCGATGAAGAGCGCGATGTATTGATACCCTCGGTCTGTTTCTGGTAGCGGGCCCGCTATATCGAGGTGTACCCTTTCCATCGGCGCTCTCGGGACGTCGAATGAACCGAGTGGTTCCATTCCGTGGTCTCTGGGCAGAGATTTGAGTTTCTGGCAGCTTTCGCAGGTGCGGATGTATGTCGCGATATCTGCTGCCATTCCGCGCCATTTGAATCGTTGTTTTATGGCGGCAGCTGTGCGTCTTGTTCCTGCATGCGCACACGTCTTCTCATGAAAATGAGCAATGACGGTCGCGATGATGTTGCTCTCGCGCGGAAGCAGGATGACTGTGTCCTTTGTATCGGCGTTGACTTCGTAGAGTATGTCGTTCTCGATGATGAATCGTGCATCCGGTGTCGTTCCGATGCGTTTGATGAGCTCATTCATCCATGAGCTGTTCTGTTGTGCTTTCTTGATTTTGTCGAGCTCGATTACGTTGACGTGCAGCGCGTCTTCTTCCACTTGCTTGGCGTTCTGTTCGGTTGGTTTCCTTGGCGATCGTTCTCTTGGCTCGGCGATTTCGTCTTTCAAGTATCGAGAGAGGGCGTCGGGGACTGAATTGAATCGTCCCGCGCGAAACTCGATCTTGATGTCTTCGCCCTGGATTGTCATCTGATATTTTAATAGACGGCCTTCCAGGTCTTTTCGTTTTAGTAGCGACACCAACGGTCGGTGGTCTGTGACGATTCTTGTCGGTGTTCCGTAGATGTACTGGCGAAACGCCTTGATTGCCCAAACGATTGCTAGGGCCTCCGTTTCGAGAGCGACGTATCGGCGCTCGGCGTCCTTCAGTTTTCTGCTGGCGAACGCGAGTGGATGGAGACGGCCTTCCTGTTCTTGCAAGAGTACGGCGGCGATTGCGATGCCGCTTGCATCCGTTTCAATAATGAACGGCGTACCCCTCATTGGGTTTGCTAGTACAGGAGCTGTTGTCATGAGTGTTTTGGCTATTTCAAAAGCGTCGTTCTCTTCCTTTTCCCATTTGAACGGCACGTTTCCAGTGAGGCGCGTCAGTGGCGCAATCACTTCGGCGTATTGCGGGATGAAACGTCTGAAGTAGTTGACCATTCCCAGGAATACTTGCACGCCCTTCTGGTTCTTCGGGGCTGGATATTCCTTGATGACTGTGATCTTGTCCGGGTTTGGTTGGAGACCGTTCGCGTTGATGACGAATCCCAAGTATTGGACTGATGGCGATGCGAATTTGCATTTGCGCGGGCTCAGTTTTAGACCGAATTTCTCGATGGCCTTCAGTGCCTTCTCGAGCTTTTCCATATGCTCCTTGAACGTGGGTGACACGATGAGGATGTCATCGAGGTAGACGGAGATCACGTTCCCTGTCTCCTTTCTGATGAGTTGCATTGCCCGTTGGAAAGTTGCTGGAGCTCCGCACAGTCCCATTGGGAGTCGGTTGAATTCGTAGATTCCCGATGGAGTGCGGAAAGCGGTCAGGTGTCGATCTTCCTCTCTGAGCTCGATTTGAAAGAACCCCGAGAAGAGATCAAGCGTTGTGAAATATTTTGCTCCGGCTGTTTCGAGCAACAGTTCGTCTGTGGTTGGCAGGGCAATAGGTTCTGGCTCCGTGATTGCATTGATCGGGCGGTAATCCACCGTGAACCGCCAGGTTGAGTCCTTTTTTCGGGTTAGGACCGGAGCAGAGAGCACCGTTGATGTGCTCTCGCGGATGACGTTTTGTCTGAGCAACATCTCGACCTGGCGATCCACCTCTTCTTGCTTTCCCATAGGGATGTGTCGAATCACTGGAGCTGGGAGCCTTGCATCTCTTCTGAGTTGGATGTGATGTTTGATGGGGCCTCGGTAGTGGCCCAGGTTTTCATTCAATTGGAAAGCATCTCTGTGTTTCATAATCAGTTCGCGAAGTTTCTTTGTTTCCTTCGGCTGCAGATGCTTGTAGTCGACTTGGACGATTTCGGTCAGGTTTTTGTCGTCGTCCGGTTGTACCTGCGGTAGACGGCTTTCCCAATCGGCTTCTGGTGGGATGTATTCAGCGGTGGAGGATTCAATTGTCGTTGCTGCAGCGATTTGAGCTCCTTGTTTCAGCATTACCGGTTGGCCGCTAATGTTTTTGACTATCACTTGAGTCAGTTCGCGGGGGCTTTGGCAGAGGAACGGTTGAAACTCGAGGTGCTTGATTTCGTCGTGGCAGCTGATATTGTAAATGGCTATTTCGTCGTGTGTCATTCTGTTTTCAGGCAGTGCGATGAAAACGGCTTTTTCTTCATTTGGTTCAATGCAGTAGTCTCGGAGTGTCTTGAGTGCACATACTTGCTGTGATTTCTGTTTGTAGACTGCATCAGGTGAAGAGAGAAGTGGAATTCTCGAGTCGCCGATGATGGCTTCATTTTCCATGAAAGTCGTCAGAATGTCTTGTTTCGCGAGAACTCGAACAATGTCGAATCCCACGAGTGCTGCCGCGGGACAATCATTGTCGGGAGAGACCAGCAGCGTGTGGTTCACAATGTTATTTCCTATGCGAATTTGGGCTGAACATTCGCCGGTGAATTTGATGCTGGAATTGTTCGCCGTTTTTGAAGAAGTAGTCGTTGGCTTCATTTTGAGTCCAGCTTGCCGTGCGAAGGATTCTCGAATATATGACACATTTGCGCCAGTGTCTAGAAGTGCTACTGTAGCACGGTCAGAGACGGTGATCGGAATGTGTGGTAGTTTCCGACCTGTGACGGCATTCACATTGTTCACGTGCAAGTAGGTGAAGACTGTTTCTTCTGGGTACGGCACTGAGTATGAGAGTGTAGTTGATCGTTTCCTTGCCGGAATCGAAGGTGCCGATGGTGGAGGGCAAGTGGATCTTCTTATCTCTTGCATTTCAACGTCAGGCTCACCTGTGTCCTGTTGTCCTCCGCGAACGAAGTTGACCTTCACTCTTGGTGCACTTTGGAAGAGTTTCATGATGTAGGACAGGACTGTGAATTTGATGGCGATCGCAAGAAGGATGATGATGATTACGAGCGCCAGTGGGAGTGACAATTTCATAAGTATTGTCACGATGTGGTCGGTTATGTTTTCCCAGAATCCTCGGATGTGTTCGAATATTTTGGGAATATCGATGTTGAACTTCGGTACATTCGATCCTGTTAGTTCCGTGAATTCTGATTCACTGATTCCGTGAATGAGTCTCGAACTCTGGGTTCTCATTGACAGCAGGAAGGAGCCATACGTGATGGCCAGTTGCAGCGGAAAGGATGATCCCTTCGCATGGTCGAAAATATCGCCACTAGTGATGTCTACTTCCGTGAGCGTCAGCTTGTTATGCGAGTAGAAATTTGGAAGAAGGGTAACGTTGACTGGTTTTGCCTCCTCTCCATGCACGTATGTTCCATTCAAAGGCCAGATGTCTTCTGTGACCTTTTCGCATGAGATGGTGGGTGAACTTTCGATGACGTCGCGGGTTCCGGGTATGGCGAAAAATGTTTTGTTATCGCTGGTTGTGACTGGTGTGAGCGCATAGCAGGTTCCGTTGACGTTCTTGCTGCGCTTTACTTCGTTCACTTCGATTGTTCTGCACTTTGAGATTATCAGAATATCCTCGCCGACGAACCGGGCGATGATGTCTCTTCGGTTCATGAGTGATCTGATGGCGACTGTAGCGTCGATCCATGCGATGGCACGGAAAGTGCGTACTGCCATATTTTCATTTGCGCAGATTGACGCGGAGAGTTGCTGATAGTTCTTCAGCATATCGCTTTGGATGTGCTGTGCAGCAAAGTTGACCTTCATGTTTACCCCTGAGTGGGTGTAATTCCTTCGCGTGTTTTCTTGGTGGTCGTACGTCTGTTGCATGTAGTTAACTTCTGCTTGGAGTGTTTCATTTGTAATCTGCGCCTTCAGCTTGATTGGCAGCTGATCGTATGCATGGTGGGTCTGCAGTGCGGTGAGGGCAGGCATTGGTTCGGTTCTGGTTGTTTCTCGAGGGAGTACAAATGCTCTTTCAGGATTCGGTTGGGCTTGTTGCCGTGATGGATTCACAATTCCTGTAGGCGTTGGCGCTGGGGCCGTCAGTGGTAATGGCGGAAGTACTCTATAGGGGAACGGTGTGTTTTCCGACATTTCCTCTTTTTTGTCGGTGAGGGTGAGAGCGGTCTCATCCGGTTTTGCTGACGATGTCGTTTCCACGAGGGAATCCGGCTCCGTCGTCGTACTTGTCTTTCCTGTCGTTGTTGGTGTAGGAATCGTGACTGGTTCCTGTGTTGTTGTCGGTGCCTGCTTTGTTGGAGAGAGCAATTCGGTTGTCGGGGACGATTTATTTGGCGCGCCCGGCTTCTGAGTTGTCGTTGTCGTTGCCGAGGTGGTATTCGGCGTTTCTGTTGTCGTCACCCGCGTGCTTGTAGTGGTTGGCATCTCGGTTGATGTGGTCGGTTTACGCGTTATTGTTGTTATCACGGGAGGCTCGGTTGCTGGGACAGGCTTCATTGTAGTTGTCGTTGTGTACGGTATTTCTGTAGTGGTGGGCTTGGCGGTTGTCGAAGTAGTTGTCGTTGTGGATGGCATTTTTGTCGTATTCGGCCTGGTTGTTGTCGATGTAATTATTGCTGTAGACGGAACTTCTGACGTAGTCGGCCTGGTTATCGGTCTCCCTGTTGTGGTCGGAGTCTTTGTAGTGGTTTCGTCCGTTCTGTGGACGATTGGGGGTATCCATGTAGTTGTCGGGGCTGCCGTAGTTGTTGCCGGTTTCTGAGTTGTTGTCGAAGCTACTTCCGACTCTGACTTTATTGGATTCTTTGTTGTTTCTGGCGCGGCGGTTGTCGTTGTCGTGGGCTTCCACGTAGTTGTAGTTGGCTCTGTTGGTTTTGCTGGTGGCGCTGTTGGCTGCGTCCATGTTCTGGTCTGCTGCTGTGACTGTCTTGCCGGCAGTCCGAGGTCGCGCAGAATACTTCTGTGGAATATGTCGTCGCTGATTGCGCGTCTGGGTCGAAGAAGCATTTGCTCTGCCACCTCTTCGGTAGCGTCGAAGTACTCGGAAATGTTTATTTCTGGGTGCAGTTCGGGGAAAGTGACGATCACCCCGGTTGTGGTGAGGTGAGGCAGGTGTTTGAAGCATTCACGTTTTTCCTGTTTCTTCGGGTCCAAAGTCAGTGAAATATGTGCGGTGTCGACCAGGATACGAGTTTTTCCCACCAGTGCTCGTGTGGTAATCAGTGGTATGTGGCTACACGGCTCCGTTTTGAGTTCTTCTGGAGACCAAATGATGATGTGGTTATTTCCTTTGCAGAATCCGTCTTGAACAGTGCAATCCTTTGTGTTCAGCATCAATGGCGTCAAGATCTGTTCCTCTTGAATCACCGTGATCGGGGCGTCTTCTAGGTAGAAGACTTCGTCGGTAATGCATGTTTCACCCCAGAACTTGTTCGAAGGTGCTGGGGGCCTGTCTGTGGCTGCCACATCTTGAGAAATTCGTCTGAGTGCCTTGTTTTTCCACTGGAATGTTCTCCTGGCGTTCACACATTCAGCGTACGTGGCGGTTCTGATCTTGGTCATGTTCGACTCTACCTTATAGATGAAGAAGGCAGACGTCGTGCATACCTGGAATTCTCGGATAAGGCAAAGGGTTGCTCTGGCGTCAGAGAGGGAACGGTTCTGAGTGAAGAGACTGACGGTAGTTTCCAGTATACGTTCGTTTTCGGTTGCTTCACAGGGCTGCTCTGTGGTCATACGAACCAGCAGCCCGCCTGTGGCAGATGCGCAGTCGTGAAATTGTTCTGCGATGGTGAATGGTGCCAGAAAACCGATCAGCATTGCCATGATTGTTATGAAGTGGACGGCTCGAGGCCCGCGGCCTCCACGTCCTCTTCCACCTCGCCAATTGTCCTGTCTTGGCTGCGATCGTGAGCGAGATCGGGGATTGTCATGCTGGTATCTGTCTGACTGGTTGTTGTATCTGTCTCGATCTCGGGATCTGTCATTGTATTCACCTGGTCTTCCTCTGTATTGGCCTCGTCCGCGGAACGGTGGAGCACTTCGAAATCCTCGTCTGGCATTGTAGTTGCCTGACCAGGAGCTAGAGCCATAGTGTCCGCCACGATTGTCTGGGTATGAGCGCTGGAATTGCCTCATAAAGTTGACCTCGGGGGCAGGCTCTTGCGGCTCCCTGTGCGAGAGTTGAAGATTGTTGATTCGCTGTACCAAGTCGTCGTCTAGTTCCGCGATGGCTTCTTCAAACTTT
Organism: Allodiplogaster sudhausi; assembly: GCA_945643635.1. Lineage (NCBI taxonomy): Eukaryota > Metazoa > Nematoda > Chromadorea > Rhabditida > Diplogasteridae > Allodiplogaster > Allodiplogaster sudhausi. Next base: position 1,572,204 of record CALZFC010000059.1, on the reverse strand, counting down.
GCTGCTTGGATTGCTTCAGTGAAGGATGAAGGGTTCGCTCGTAGTACGCCTTTTTTGATGTTGTTTCTAAGGCCGTTGACGAGTTGGCTTTTCTTCATTTCGTCGTTTTCCCGCGTGCGTTGAGTTGGGTAGGCATCATCGATGAGACGGTTCACCTGTCTGGCGAAGTCCTCCACAGTAGCTGTTCCTTGGCGGAGGGTTGATAGCTTTGACCTCGCCACCGTTGTGAACTCCGGTTCCTTCAGCGCTTGGATAAGCGCTTCTATCACCGGGATCAGCTGGCCTCCTCCCAGGATGCCTCTATCGATCTTGTTGTAGACGCGGCGGATTTCCGTCGGCAGTAGACACGCGAGAATGTTGATCGCGTCGGCTTCGCTGAGCTCATTCAGCGTCATGTAGTCGTTGAATCGGATGCAGAATTCGTTGATTGACTCGGCCTTCGGGTCGTATTTTGGCGGCAGTGCTCGCAGTGATCGAAGAATCTGCTGCTGGACTACCGCGTTGGTGGTGCTTTTTGCCGGCGCCATCGTCAGTGAGTCGTACTCTGTATGCTGTGGAACCTTCAAGTAATAAAAACTTGGCTGTCTACGCGGGTGCACGCGGACGGCATAATTATTCTCGACGCGGATGGACGCGTGTTGTAAAACAAAAATTCAAAGCGCAGCGAGTCTCTTTCTGTGTGTACATATTAGTATATGTATATACCAATATCTTATATAAACCGTGGTTGTCTTTTTCTCCTTTTTGCTGATGTACATATGTACGCGAGTATATGCATATCAGTTTTGTCTCTGTTCTCTGTGCTTTCTTCTCTTCTCTGTCTTTTCTCTCATCTTGTTTTTTGAAGATAACTTTTGTTCTTATCTCTCGGCCAGCATACACCGGAAGTGTCTTTTTCTCTGTGTCTTCCAGTGATTTTCTTCTTTCTCTGTTTCTTTCTCTGCTTCTTTCTCTCACTCGCCTAGTGGTCACGGGTTGCGTGTCTTTGGAGCGGCTGTCTCGAGTATTTTCGGCAGCTTTAGTTTCTCGGGAATGTGACATGTGTCTGGGTGAGTTTGCGGTAGGACTCTGTTACGCGATGGAGAGGAGAGAGTGTTCACGAATAAGTAGGGCGAGAAAGAAAGAAAGAAATGAGCGCCTGCGGCAGTTGGCGTTCTACTTCTTGAAAACAGGCGGCAGGCCGAGGTGTTTGTGAGCTGAGCTGTTCTGAGGATGGCCGCGTTTGCGTCAGCCGGCGCCATCGTTCGACTATAGTCGGAATGCCGAATAATAGAGAACAGAAGTCGGGTGATCATAGGATTGCGTTCACAGAAAGATAGAGAGATATAGAGAGAGAGCAAGAGAGAGAGAGCGAACGAGAGAGAGAGTGAGGAGCGGCGAGAAAATCGGTGAATAGAAATGGTGTAATAGAAATGTATTGGATTTTTCTATTTCTGGTGAATTAAGAGAGAAATTGCGGAGGAGGACAGAATAAAAGAAATGTAAGTGAAACACAGATTTAGATAAAAGAAATTCGCGCTTGGAGTTTTTGAATACATTAGTGATTTATGCAGCGTGAAATGACAAATACTGCGAGAATGGTGTGTCTCCTGCTCTCTTAAAATCGGGAAATAGGATTATTTAACAAACAGAAAAGACAATGATTGAATGAAAGATGGAATTCATTAAAAGAGAATAAATTATACTAAGTTCCGGGCGCTCCGGGAGTTGAGAGGGAGGGGGGGCTGGCAGCTTTTAAAGATATTATTTATAAATATGTACATACATTCATACCCACATGGAGTTCTGGTGGTGTAGCAGGTGAGATGGTGCGAAAATTCTGAAGCTGGGGTGAGGAACCCTGGGTACCCGAATTATACAGTGAATGCGGCGTTTGTGGTTTTTCCTACGGGCTCTTTGGGAAGAAGGCTCTAATAAAATAGAGAGAAAATGATATTAAATATGCGCGCGCTAATTTTAATTATCTGCCCCTATGCCTCACTTCACGCTAGAGCGGGTGGAAAAAATCATCTTGTGCGAGCTCGCCTTGGCATGTTGAATAAATTCATTATTAAGAGACATGCCTTATTATTCGTCTTCTTTTTATTCTCTTTTTGACCCCCCTTTTGCTTAGTTGCCCGCACGCGCTACTTTTGGATGCCGCGATCGCAAGTATGTGCATACATAAATCTTGCTTTTCTCATTTCATTCTCACTTTTTTCTTTTCATGAGGGGGGTGAGCGCGTGGGTTCCTCGCAACCAAGAAATGCCGCGGTATGACTAATGACAATAATACCTTTAAAAAAAAACGAGAATGGAAACGGAGTAACGATAAAGAAAAGGAAGGAAAAAAAATTATATTAAACGTTCTCCGAGCCGGGTATTCGGGATTTTTGTTTTCTGATAATGAAAGGAGGGTGTTAGTCAAGTGCGGCAAAAAGTGTTATTCCGGCTTATTTAATGTCAAAGATAAAACGGACCTCAGCTTGAAAGATCATGCACGACTGACGGCGGACGTCTCCGTTGTCGTCGTGCAACCCGGGACCTCCATGTCAAGCCTGCTCTCCGGTGGAGTGTGAGCCGGCCGTGGGGAATGTATGTGTGTAGTTCTGTCGCCCCGGATCTCCCCTTTTACGTTCTTACTCTTGGACTTCTTAGTGACATATTTATTGCTTACTTTACTCGCATCCTTATCAACATGAGATTGGACTTAGATAGAGAGAGAGAGGGGGGAAGATCCATGGCGGGGGGAAGCTGCCAGCCGCCCTGTGGAGGTGTTTTCTCTCCCACTCCCGGCAGCTTCCCGAGTGGCCCCCTCTCCCCGTAGGGGGCGGGGCCACTGCGCTCTCCCCGCCGTAACAAATTAGATAGGAGAAAGATAGGCAGTGCAGATGTACATGTGCTGGCATGCTAGATATGCAAGAGATGTTCGCCCGTGCCCCATAGTCACAACTATAACATCCTCTCACTTCTGATACCTGTGGGCTGCAAGTGAGATCATGAACAAGAGAGGATTTATTAATCTTTCCTTATATTTGCAGCAAGATATTTCCATCCAGTGACGAGGGTCTGGCATGAATTTTTAGATTATTTTCTGGATCAACCTCGAACTTGAGATTTGTATAAGATAAAGGCAATAGACAGTCAGATTGTAGATATGTTTGCAAGCTGTATCTCTCACAGTTGCGCTGTGGAGCGTCCACTGCGGAAGTGCAGCTACAGATCGATTTAGTCGTGCAAGACTCCAGTAATTGGTGCATTGCAAAGGAATTAGATAAGATTCGGGCAACATCGCGGTTGCGCTTCCTTTCAATAATTTCAAAAATGTCTTTGAAATAGTGGATTAGGAAAGATATTGAAGGTAGATGAAGAGAAAGTCAGCATATTCCACGTTTCATCTGCATGGTGGGTAAGATGCATAATTCGAGATTTAGATCTAGATTGTCCGGGGTGGTGAAAAGAAACCCGAATTTGATATTCAGGGAGCCATTCGTGACAAGATGAGGTAGCATAGATGGCATCATCGAGTGGATATTGACACTCTTTGACAAAAAAGCAACCTGAATGTGAATAAAAACATCAGCAGCTGAATCCGCCGCAAGATTCGCGGCAAGATGTGATTCCCGGGAATTGCTGAACATGATACAATTCCTTCAAATCATTTGTATCAGCAGATATGCGTGCACATAGATCAGAAGTGCATGAGCCAGCTTGATGACAGCGTTTGCTATGTGCAATGCGTGCGATAGTAATAAAATGTGTAGACGGGACACATGAGAGATATGTACATACATATCGATAATTTCGATGTGAATATCGAAGTAAGATATAAGATTGAATGAGATGCGGGAACAATTCGTGTTTCCTGGTGTGGCTTTGAAAGATGAGACTTGGGAAATACTACAACGTAGTTAATTGTTTTTAAAGATTGCACAGGATCGCATATCGGCAGAGATAAAGCGAGTAGATTGGCACGCAACCACAGTTGGCGGCGTTGGTGGGAGCGCTTTTAGCTGAAGAGAGCGCATTTCCGACTGTCCTTGTGTCTGAGAGATTATGACAGAAACGATAGCCGTGGACAGAACTGTTTTTGAAGTTCGTAGTTTGCCTATTCTTGCTAGATAAGTCGGAAGAATGCTCCCCTGGTTGACAAGAGGGATAGCTTCGGACTGGTTCCTTCTTTGTTGTGGCTTTTTCGGAAGCACCCATCGTCATATTGTGCGAGACCAATTGGCAGGTGTGAATAAAAATTATGAATACAAATTAATTCCCGGGCGTGGAAATAAACATTAATTATTTCTAGCTCTTAAGGAAAAGTTTATTAATATAAATTGTAAGAATAATATTTACTAAATGATACAATCATATTTAAGACAGCCTATCTGTAAGGCTCGATCTGCACCCTGTACTAGGAAATTTTTGATTTTTAAAATTGCTGAAAACTAGACCATTTGTACAACTCGACATGCTCTTCAAAACGTATAGTTTTGAACTCGAAAAAAAATTTCTGTTCGAGTTAGCTGTATTTTTGTTCTAAAATACACATGCCCATAAATCAGTCATTTCTTAATATTTTTGAAATCTGTTTTTTTGCAGTCCATAGATCTTGAAATCCTCTTTAAAAAGATCTCGGTGACTTTTTTGTGAAAAAACTTTAAAGCTGCAGAAATCGCAAAAATACATTTTTTAAGATGGTTTTTCGGGGTTTTCAGGCCGAAAAGCCTCCGCGGGGTAGGTAAGCTGTTCATAGAAAGAAAACCCATTAAATTTGCTACAAAGCTAGCCAACTATAAAAAAATCGAAGGGTATGTATTTTGGGTATTTGCACTTAGTACTCAATCTCCAACCTTCCACGCAAGAGGTCCGGGTTCGATGCCCGGTTGGGGCAAAGTTTTGCAATGTTTTGGAAACTAACAAAAAAACATATTGTCGATCGTAAATTAATGTCTTTTCATCTCATAGCTCCATAATATTGCTCAAACTTCGGATTTTTTTTTGATTTTTTTTCACCAACTGAAAATTTCTTTATAGTGAACTGTGCTCAGTCGACATAAGTATGTTTATTCCAACAAAACCTTTACAATGACTAAGCAATGTCGCGGAATTGTGGAATGTCTGCAGGAATGCTCTTTTTATATAGAATTATTGAATGCCCTTATTCGAGCAGAATTCTTTCGAGCTAACTGACGCAAGAGCGGAGTGTCTTGGTCATCTCCTCTTTCATGCTCGTTTTCTGGAAAAAAATTTACGAAGAAGAGAGACAAGGGAACGATAAACAGGGAGGTGGAGATCCGTGGCCCGGGAATAAAGAATGAGGGCGTGAAGCCGATAACAAAGGGAATTGTTCACTCATTTATCATGGTTGTAGGGGAACTGTGGGAACTTCGCTGAGATCAAAGAAAGCGACAGCATTCATTACTAGTTTAGAGAATTGCGATTGCACCGTTTAAATCCATAATAGATACATACTGCTGCAATTAGCAGAACAAAAATAGATTTGAAAACTGAATTATTATTTCGATTTGAACAATACATAAGCAGGTTCGCCTAGAGAAGGTCTTCGCTTAGAGAAGGTTCCCGATCTGAGGCGAATATCTAGGAGATCATGAAATCATGAAGTAGCACTCCATCTTGTGTCGATCACGGCAAGTGATAGAAACAGCTTGCTTTCTATATTCTGATAAATTGTTTTTAATGCAAGCCTGTGCTTGATTAATTCGTGTTCTTTCAGGAGTTTTGTGTCGAGAATGCAAATTGGATAACACTTTTCTATTCATACAATTGCACGCTGAGCTGTTAATGTCAAAAAAGGCAATAACAAACGGGAATGCTTCATGGATTTATCGTGGTTAAAAGTGGGATCATGGCACAGGGAATGGGGAAGGGAATTCAGAAGCAGAGCTGGCTAGATCTTACGCTTGGCCAGCACAAGAAGAGCGCCACAAGCAGGGCCGACAATTTTCTGAAATAAATTATTGATTCATTTATTTAATTAATTATTAATCAAACCTTTTCCTTGCCGCCGAGGCCGGCGGTCGCGACCTCCTTGGCCATGTTGAGATTGCCGAGAACCTCGCCTGCGTAATCAGCCAAGATGCACGGCACCGAGTCGCCAACGTGGACGATCTGAGAATCTTTCGATATAACTATTGTTTTCTGAAGTTTTAAAGTTTGTTTTATAAACGCCATCGAATCAAAGTTCTGTTCAAGCCTCAAGAAAACAAAACAGGTCGACCTGATAGCCGCCAGCGCCCGCCTTCGCATCCGAGAAGGGCTGCCACTTGTAGTCGAGGCGCTGCTGAAAAGAAAAGAAGTGAATTTTGTCTTTATATTTTTTCATAAATTTTTTAAAATAATCAAACCAAATAATATTTTTAAATATAATGTATATTAAAAAAATTATATTGATAATCGCACGTTGCCGGGCGGTGGAAGCGTGATCATCTGGAAGGAGCCAATCTCTCCGCCCGCATTCTCCTGGCCATTGATGGCAAAGTTAAAAATATTTAATTTGCATTAATCTTTTACATTCCAGAAACTTCCAATACTTCTAGCAAGTGTACACTTTAATCGTAATAAGAATGGAAAGCGGTTGAAGTCAGGGCAAAAATATTACGAAATAATGATTTAACAAAAAAGAACGAAAAAGCAAAAGGGAATTTTATTTGTTGTCCAAAAAAGAATTTAATCAATTTTTTTGGAATATTCTTCGCAACACATGTCCTCGAATGTTTTAAACTTATTTATATCTAATTTTTGTTTTCCACATCAGTTTCGTTTAAGCAATATAGGAAAATCTGTTTGAAAATTAATAAGAAATTTGCTGCTTCTGATTCAGGTTCTTTGATTCGTCAGAAATGTTTTAAGAAATGCACATTTTTCTTTGCTTCCAGAACGTGACAAGTTCAGACATCGGTATGAAAATTTTAGTTTACGCGATATTTCGGCCCATTGCACATAGGGCAGCTATTCATAATGCTCTTTTCGTTAATTGCCTATTCAATTACAAGTGCAATATTTCGAAAGGAATCTGAAGAGACGAGGCCGCAACGGAGAATTCTTCAGCAGTTCGACTAACATCTCCTGCGGTGAGCGGCTTGTCTCCTGTTCTCTCTCCATCTTTTCCTCCCTTTCCCCTCTCCCTTATTCCACCCCTTCACGCTCTCACACGTCCATGAGCATCCTACTTTATTGTTCCACCCACCTCGATTATTTTTTTTCCAATCATTGATTCTTAAATCCCTTATAGCCCTACTCTCTCTTCTCGTAATGGCTGCCTCTAACATCTCCTTCATCCTCTTCCCGCACTCGGATGAGCCCGAATCACGTCGACTCGTCCTGCGCAACATGACGAATTCGGACTTTCTCGTCAAGGTACTGAAATTCATCCCTGAGATATCATCCCTTTATATAGACGGATATCTTACAATCAGCCTATAAGCTGAAATAATTAATCAGAATTGAAACTACAGTAAATTAGCGACACCAGGATGAAATGAAGTACAAAACTAGTGCAAAGTCAAAAGCAAGAAGTGCATAAATAAATGTGCTTCGCCATTCTCAGCTCGTTCCCTCGTCGGCGGCGGTCGTCCAGCTCGACTCGTCTCGGATGATCGTCCGCGCTCGCGCCTACGCCATCGTCCGCATCACGGTGGTCTCCGACAACATGGGCGTCCTCGAGGTATACTGTAACACCGAAAATACACCCTTACAGTAATCCTGTTCGAGGTATACGGTAGCTCAACAGTTCGAACCATATCATATAGACTAATTATATGTAATAACAACCCTTTCAGTTCGACACCCACAAGGTCTCCGTCTTCGCGCGTCCCATCACCCGTGCGAACCTCTCCCAGCTTCGGTGCGCTCCGTACAAAAATGGAAGCAAGTTCCAAGGAAAGCGACCCCTTGCAGCTCCTGGATCGCAGAGAAGGCGAGTGCGTCGTGGACCTGTCGATTCGTCTCTCGCGCGACTTCTCGCCGCCTCTGACGGTGCTCGAGTTGCCGGGCGCCGCCGCGGCCATTGAGGCCGTGCCGGTCGCGACCAAGGACGGCGCTCTCGACGTGGACACCAAGACGGCGATGCGCTTCGATCACGGTTGGGATTTGGAATGTGCTGCTTGGCCGAGTGGTAGCGTGCTGTCAGCCATATTCCGAGCATCGAGTTTTTGGATCCTCTTGAAGACATGGGAACGGATGCGTTGCATACTCGATCGGTAGTTTTCAGACACGAAAACGGCGATGGAGATGGAAGACGCCGAGGGTCTTCTGCACGGCCACCATCTCAACGACAGGAAGCAAAAGGCCGCCGACGATCACAAGTTTGAATTTTTATATATATATATTTTTTTATTTATGAAATATAATATTAATAAATATCCTTCAGGTCGTGGACGCTGGCCGGCCTGATCGAGTACCTTCTTCCTGGGACGGGGAAGGCGTAGACGAACTGCCGCTTTCTCCCTCCCTCTCCTCCTCCTCCCCTTCATATGCTCCCTCTCAGTGCTGTCCACTCCCTTCATTCGAACGCTACCCTAGATAAATGTGTAGCTTGTGAGTTATGAATACATGGCAGCTTGAATTTATGGAAGAAAATATGTTACAATTTTTGCGATTGAAAAAGAAAATTTGAGAAATGTTTTCGTGTGTCCCATGACAGCATAGAACACGAAGATTACGAATGTTCAGTGATTAAAGGAGTGGTAAACTCATCTTTTCGATGTTTGGGAGATGTAATTAATTAAACTGGTTCGACTTAAATTAATACAGAAACGCATGAACAGCGAAAAAATATCCGAAAAATTGCATTTGAAATCCTAACCCAGGGGAATTAATAGTCTAATCATACCTCAGCCTGCCCAAATGAGGCGAAAACGCAACCATTATTTATTCGACAGAGGCCTCGTTTAAATTGTCGTAATCTCCATTTAAACCTTTTTAGCCTAATGTTTCTCTTAATACTTTATCAGTCTTATTTTTTGATAAACGTACGGCCTAACAGCCACTACGAAATCGGAAGAAAACCAGCGGCTTCTGAAGACTGCAAATAATTTCTTTTAATCCTTGTTACAGGCGGAGTTCGAAAGCAGATTTGTGATTGCGCGAAAAGTTTGTCGCTGTTGAGGTTTGAAACATATGTATGTATGTATGTATGTATGTATGTATGTATGTATGTATGTATGTACATATGTATGTATAGGCAAGTTCATAACTTAGATTGAACAACTTCAGACTAAGAAGGAGGCAATTCTTCTTGATACAGAATAAAAATTTTGGTTTTGGCTCTTCTAATAATGAGTTCCCTCGGGTTTTCTCTCCCTCCCCACTTCCTCACCCGAGATTCGCGGTCTGTCGGGTGGCTCGTTTCTCAATATTGCACAACCGGCCTATGTCATTCGATAAGCCTCTCAAGCTAATTCATATTCATGTTCAAGTATTCTTCTAGCCAATAGTGTGCCCTATGATGGGGCTATAAATGCTGTGCTTGGCAACAACGAGTAGGATAGAAATAGAATGCGTTCAACTCTTTCTTCCATCCATTGTTTTATCCTCATCCTAAATGACTATCCATGCGATTTTTATTCAGTCACTCTGCAATAGACGATCATGTTCGATGGATTGAGCGATTCGAGCTACCAGACAATCTGCACCCTCTTCCTTGGAATCGCTTCTCTGATTATGTTTATTGGATATGACATTCAGGTTCCATTCTCCCTCCTTATGTTATCATGTTCATGTTCTGCGCCCACGGGCGACCGGGGGAGGGGCAAAGTGGCCCCTGCCACTTTGATAGTCCCCGGAGACGGCATATAACGTCTAGATGGCGGTGCCCTGTCTTTACCGCGCTGTTCATTGAGAGCTTCGTAGTCGAGCCAATCCTTCACTCGCTGCATCAACGGCGACCGGAAGAGTTTTTTAGCCACGATGGCTACTATGGGTGAGCATTCTCTGCAATGAAATAGTTAATTAGCTTTTTTATAAACACGTAAAGCACTGGTTCTTATTTACTGGTAACAACATCTTTTTTTTATTTCTAAAAATTATTCTTTAAATTATATAGCAAAAAAGGGCTACCCATAATGATCTACCTGTTTTCAGTCTCGCCGTCTTCAACGGAGCGCTATGCATTACGACCTTTTCCGCTCCGTCATACCTTAATTACGTTCGACCAAAAGTGAGTCACTGTTTATATTTTATTTTAATCAGCACAAAATAATAAAATATGAATGTCCGGCTAAATTTTAAGGTAAAAAATTTAAAAAATTTTCGTATCTTTTCCCGTTTTAGTGGCTGATGGAGATCGGCGCTCTTCTGATCGCTTTCTACCTTGCGACCTTTCTATTTCTTCATCGCATTCTTTACTTTGTCGGCTGCATTGCCATCGGCGCTTCCAACTCTTGTATTTCATCTTTATTTTGTCTTTTTTTTATATTTTTTATATTTGTAATTGATTAAAATTTTCTTCTTTTTCTATTCATATGCTAATAAGTAATTCTAAAAATGTCACAGCGTATTACACCGGATACGCGGAATACATGGCCGAACTCTCTACGAGGAGAACGATCTCACGCAACCAATCCATTGCGTGGTCCACGATGAACTCTAGGCAAGTGAAAAAGGGACATTTATTATGAAATATATTATGTATAAAGGAATATTTTAGGAGATAAAAAAGTTCGCTTTTTTGTGTACGCAAAAAAGTTATATTCTTTAACTATCTAGTTTTAGCATTTTCTTCGGCGGTATTGTTTACATCGTCTGCAGCAGCTTCAGCATAGCCGATAGCACGGCAGAGTTGGCCGACGGTGGATATTGATACTACTCAGACGCGGGGATTCGGTTTTGTTCGTTTTATTCACAATAAATTTGTTTAATAATTTAATGTACATATATATTTTTTAAATCTCTTGATCTACTACTTACTCATAAATTTTTGTATTTTTCAAAATTCTTGTGATATCAATATTTTTCAAAAATTATTTATCAACGTTTATTTTGAAGAATTCTCTTCGGCGCCTTCGCGAGTCTGTCTCTTCTGTCTGCCGCGTTGCTCGCGTTGCTGCCGACGCGGCGCGTCAACGAAAGCATCGCCGATGAATGCGACAAGAGAAAGGAACCGCCGCTTGTGATTTTCGAGCAGACTCGTACGTGCTGGCTCTTTTTTTCTTCTTCGTCTCCTTTTTTATTTTCTAATTCATCTAGTTTTTTGTTGTTTTTTTTTCTTTTAATCTATATTAAAAGAGCTCTACGGAGAATAACTTACATATGTATGGCTTGCGCTTTGTTAGTGAGTTAGTGATAGCCGACAGCATCGACCTGGCAACGTTGAACTAATTTGGTAATTTTATTACAAATTTATGGCTGCATTCGCAGTTACATATTTTTTTCTCGATATTTTGTATCGTCGATCGCTTGTTCTGCTTTCTCAGGGATGATGCTGCGCGCGTTGACTCATCGTCGAATCCTCTTGGTTACGCCTTACTACCTCTATATGGGCGCCTTCCACTCTTTCTGGCTGTCGATCTACCCGACGTCTCTCGCCTTTACGAACACTCTCAGCACCTACACAATGCTCCCTGCTTTCTATGCCATGTTCGCCGTCGCCGGCATTCTAACCAGTTAATTTCCTTTTAAAAAAGAAGTCTATTACTCTTTAAATTTATTTATGAATTATCAAGGCCAATTTTGGTTTTCTTTAAATCATAAATTTTGCCTGAGTTCCAGTGAACCATTTAGTTCGTCCGTTTTTTTTATCTTTTGTTTCAGAATCTATATCGTCATGGCGTTGCGCGTTATGATGTATGAACAAATTACTCCCGGTGAAGCCGCCAAAAACGAAATTCAAAATTTACAACCCTATCGCATAAGAAACAAAAACTGTTCCGGGCGGTGAATTATTTTGTCACGGGTATTTCTGATTCTTCGAGTGGGCATCGTCATTACTGCGGTGTCGAGTCCCGTAGAACAAATAACGGCCGCAAACAAGGCTAACATTAATAAAATCAGAAATTCAAGGCCCAACTTCCCAGGACCACGGGCCGGGCCACAGGCCCGCTAGGGCATAATTTGCACACAATATCGAACAATCAGGACGACTGTTGGCATGTGAGATGCTAAACTTTAATAGTGGCGAAGAGGAATCTGATACCACGCCAAATTTCTTGGATGAACAGCAGAAAGACGACAGTGGGCGGGGTGAGAGTTAATATATAAACGAAACGTTATGGATCATTAAAGTAGATCTACGGAAGGAAAGTCATAAATTTTAAACAATCACATGCCTGAGGCTGCTAGATGAAGCCAAAAGGGAAAGAGAACGTACATATTTGACTTTTTTCGAAGAATCATCTGCAACTGTCTTTTTCTTTTAGAGCCAGCATATTTTTTCTCCATTATCATATTAAATACACCACAGATGAAATGCTGTGATGAGTGGACTCCGGCTTCCTCAGATAGATTCGCAATAAAAATGCCAATTTTAGCAGTGAGAAATGAAAGTAAACACTGGGTCAACTTGTGAATGCATAAATAGATAAGTGATACCACTTCACACGGAGTACAGTGCATAATGAAGAAGTGTCAACATTACTCAAGGGAAAATATAATAATAAAATTTATGTCGAAATGTTTAACTTTATTCAAATTTCTCAGTAATTGAATTGATGTCCCGGAACGCAGTCTCCATTATTCGATTCCTTCGGCAGTCCCTGGCAGTTTCGTGCCAGCGAACGTCCTGTTCTCATGCGATGCTTCTCTCCACTGAACTTTGTTTTCTTCTCTTCTCTTCACCCTTCTCTTTACGTTTGTCTGTTTGAACCCTTCTCTTTACTGAACTTTGTTCCGTTCAGAACCGTGAGAAGGAAGGCGAAGACAGTGACACATAAAAGGTTCATGAACAAGCTTCGATATACACTTGTATGTACTTGAGGGTATCTGAACAAACTATTAGAGGATTAGAAAGATATGTTTGTATGAGGAAGGAAGTGATGTCAGTTAAAAACAACGTAGATGCCAATCGACGTCTATTATGTAGAAACAGCGGGAATTTTGAGGGAGAGGAAGCTGGCATCAGATTTCTCGATTGAAAAACATAACGACGATATTGGGGCAGGAGCGAGTGAATTTTTCATTTTCACTCGCTCCAGCCCCAATATCGTCGTTATGTTTTTTTCAATCGAGAAATCTGATAGGCCCTAAAACTGAGGGCCGGGCCGGGCCGAGCTTTTAGGCCCTAAGGGCCGGCCGGGCCCAAAAAAGTTGGGCCAACTTGCATCCCTGCTTGCCATTGATTCTTTCATTTCTTTTACTTTTAGAACGAGAATTATTTTGAGTTCTGAGAGATACTGATTAGATACAGTGATCAGCGAATGTCAGATTATCAATGAGAAATTCATTTCTCTCCTTCCCTTTCTCCGCTTTCATTTAGTCTGCACTGATGTCATGACGTGGAATTGCATTTATTTGATTATGATGCCACATCTTAAATGCGAAATAGTCCCTACTCCGAGGGTGAACGCGGCAACTTTCGGTGATCGTCATTCTTGAATTAACCCCTCTTTGCCGGGTAGCAGCACGTGTAAGACAGGTTATGTGGAATACTCGCGCCATCTGGGCCATACACGATGTTGAGGTGCCAGAATCCGTCTCCCGTGTCGTCGCAAACTAAGCGACCCCATTTCGTATTAGTCCAAGTCGAGCCGTCGTACAAAAAGAAGATCTAAACAAGAAAAAAAGAGTTTTCTTAGCTTCTTATACATACATGTAAGTACATACCATAAATCATCTTAAAATAATACAACAAATCTTTCATTGATCTATTCAAATCAACAAAATTTGTCTCAAAATTTTTCTTAAGTTATTTAAATCAATTATCTTTTCTACAATTATCATTCATAATTCTTCTTTTAAAGAATTCAATTAATCGAGATCAGTCCAATCGATGATCACTATTTGTAAACTAATCAGTCCCATGAGTTATGTTGCTTTCTGACACCAGGAGCATGGTCGTGGCACGTCATCGATATATAGGAACCGGGTGCAGCTATCGTGCAATAACCGCCCGGATAGACCGTGTCCACTAGTCTGTAACAGATGAAGCATACATATGTGTACACTCATTGCATTCAGAATGCGATTATGAACAATGAAGCATTTGCTTACGCTTGTGGTGGGGTTGCTGAAGTATATCGAGGTCGTACTTCAGCCGCGCGATTAATCTTACTTTGTGTCAATGACATGTCGTCGACTCACAGTCATGACCAATTTGTATGTCATTGACTCCTGTCAATGACAGAAAACAAAACCGCCTATCTTAATACACATGGGTCGCGACCTGTCCAGCATGTGTCATTGACACGGTCATGACCGCAGAGTAATAATTTGGTGGTCATGTCCACTCGGGTGCCACCCATGGTCATGACCAAAGCGAGATAGTACACATTTGTGAGAGATGCAGAGCGACACGCTCATGGATATGACCGTGGGTCATGACCTAATTCATCATTTCAACTGAATGTGTGACCCAATGTTCACTTTATACCGTAATTTTTAAAAGCGCTTTGCGCGGGATGAATTTCATTTGTCAGCCAGCTAGCAGTCTTAAATCTTCTTGAGTGTTGTTGTTTTGCAGCTTAATTTTTGTTATCACCAAGTTATTTGTACTTCATTTTAACAGGATGTCGTCGCCCGCACTCTCAGGCGACCAACAATCACCATTGCTCCGCGAAAGTCTGAATGGCGCCCGCTGCCGCCGCCAAAAAATTCAGGTTATCTGCGCTTACGCTTATAGGTTGTTGTAGCACCATGATTTTCTCAAATGCAAAGCTTGACTTGTTCGTATTCTACTCGATTCATTTCTGATCCACGGCATAAGCATTTTTTTTTTATTCCTACCGCCTTCCTTCCAATATGAATGATGAAGTATTTCCAATGCATGATGAAATTAGCTTTCGTCTTAAGCAGGGCAAGCCGCTCGCTGTCCGTGTACCGCTCGACGCAGATCTTCCGCCAGTTCCTCTACCTCATTACCTTAGTAATGCTTCGACATCCATCAACGTTACGGTGCACAGTGTCCTCTCCCATTCGATACAGTAACCGAGATTCTCTGCTCAGGACTATTCGACCGTGAATCGTGCTCAAGAACAGGGCTATCTGCATGAGGTGTTGCTGGAAAGGAGGAAGAAGATGAAGAACCGATCACATCGATAGAACCGATCACATCGATAATGTTTGTGTTAACTGACTAGAGATGGGTACTGTAGTTTTGATCGTAAAGCTTCTCTTGTTACCTAATGGTTGTTATTACTAGTTGGTTGATCTCATGTTTGTTAATTGAATAAATTCCTTGTTCCTTAATGACTTGCTTCCAAAACGAGAACGCTTGGCCAAAGCCGATGCAGCACCGACGTAATTCCGGTGACTAGAAAGTTTGAAGCAGACGTGATCATCCCGGAGAGACTGCATTCCTTCTAGGTGTCCGGAATGTTTGCAACACAGTAGATTGGCAGCAGCCAAGCAAGCCAGCTATTAAGACTGCGGTGCATTCGTGAAGACTGTTTGGATGGATCATGATTAGAAACGTGCAGGATGTTAAGTCTTCATCACTCTCTCTCTTTCTCTCTCGCCCTCTCTCTCTATCTGTCTCTCTCTCTCTCTATCGCTGTCTCTTCCTCTCTATCTCTCTGTCTCCGTCTCTCTCTCTCAATCTCCCTCTCTCTCTGCCTCTCCTAGCGGTATCAATAAGTTGTTGTTCATGGATTACAAAACCGAAAAATTGTAGTCCAACAAATAGCACATGAAAAAAGCTGCTCCGAAGACTCCCTTGTTAAAAGAAAAAGAATGAAAAGTTGTATCATCTTTCACTCCAAAACCTAAAGCAACTTTTGCTGAAACGTTCATCAATTTTTTTTATGAAACTGGCACCATTTTAATCAAGATTAAAAGCACGGCTGAATCCTTAATGGGAATGTGCGTGCAAGAAAGAATAATTAATCCATTAGGCATTAATCCAGATGGCATTCGCGCCATTCTAACATTGGGAAATGCAAAGAATGGTCATGACCGTGTTCATGACCATGGTCATGAGCTGGTCACGACCTGTCCTCGACGTGGTCATGACCAAAAACGGTCGTGACTGTCTGTCGACGACATGTCATTGACAGAACGTAAGATTAATCGCGCGGCAGGTGACTTGCAACTCAGAGGTGTCGCTGCAAAGTGAAGCAATGCAGGCATTGTTCTCACATGCTATTCTAATCAGTTTGAACCTATAATTGCAATGATTGCTGATGTTGATGACAGCATACCCAAAAAAAGTCGACAGAAAAAAATAGTTTGAGGTGAAACGCATATTTGAAAATTTCATGAAAGCTACATTTATGCGTCCATGTGGAGATTACAAATGTTTCATTATTTAGAGCAGGTCGGGAGCGAAATTTCCGGACAACTGTCACACGATGGCCATAGTGTGAAAGAAGCTCAGAGTAGGTATCTCATCATTGCATACTCTCTCTCTCCATTCAGCCGAGTTCTTACATTCATCTGAAATTCTACGCTCAGCCAAAACCTCGGATTCTGGAGGGACTGGCGCAGATCGCGCATAGAGAGAGTGTGTTTGAGGAGGATTAGGCACTGTCAGCTCAGTTACATTCCCCAGTGTTCTCACCCGAAAACACGACACTTTACTACGGCGGCAGAGATAGAATGTTTCAGTGAGAATATATATATACCTATATATATATATACATATATATATATAATATACATATATATACATATAAATATATGCATATATACATATATATATATAATATACATATATATATATATATATATATATATATATATATATATATATATATATATATATATATATATATATATATATATATATATATATATATATATATATACAGTGATGTACCGCCAAAGTGGCCGATTTGTACCGCAGCGAGCGCAATGTTCCAAATGGTACGCAAGAAATATCTCGGCGTACAGGTCACGAAATAAAGAGATCTATACCTTATTTGAATCCCCATTCTCTTCCACACACAGCACAAAATGTCTTAAAAAGTAAATTTCAACTTTATTTCATAAAATAAATCAAGTGGTAAATGCAGTAAAAGCTCAATTTGAGTTTTCACCACCACACTTTACACCGAAATACACCGAATAAACGACACTTCGGCATCATAAAACCAAGCAGCATTTTCGAAAAGTTAGCTGTGTTTTTGATAGTTTCGTTGTTCCTGTTGGGGTTTTGTCTGATTTCTTAAGATTATTATTTGATACAACGCTAGTAACGCCCGGAATGTTTGGAACCACCTTCGGGGACCTGTTGATGTGATATTTTAATATCTTGTTGCCACGACCATGCTTGATTCTTCGAATACTCGAAGAGTAGTTTATTGCCATTCTATTGAGGCTTAGAGCGACTTGGTCAACTACGCTGTTACTCTGCTCTTTGTCGATTGGGAATGGCGGAGGCTGACTGCAGAGACGATTCGCATGGCTGCGTTCTATTTCAGTTATTGTTGATATTTATTACATCTATGATTAATCACTGAAGCTATGCTAAATGCTGGGGCTTATTTAAACGTAGTTTTGTTCGAAATTTCTTTCAAAAATTCATAGCGGGAACAATTAATTTGTTTAGTTGATACAATGTCCTTCGAGTGTGTGAAGTATGTTTTATTGCCATTAAATTGAGGCTCTGAGCGGCTGCTTTGACGCGGATTCAGGGATGGTCAAAACCAGGCCCGGGCCCGTGGGGCAAGCGGGCCGGGCCCTTCAAATTGCGGGCCCGGCCCGGGCCGGGCCGAGGGTAAAAATATGCAGGCGGGCCGGGCCCGGGCCCATGAACTTCTTTGCGGGCCGGGCCCTGCATACTTGCGGGCCTGCTTTCTTGAGCTGGAGAAAAAGCAGAAAATTCTCGTTCGCTTGGAATCTTATTTTAACACGTTATTTTTATCGGCTTAAAGACAGATAAAGACTGTAATTCTGAAATGCAAGTAGCAATTGAGATACGAGTAGTCAATGAAATCAACAACTGGAAAAATATGTTAGCCAACAAGCAACTCGTCAATATAAAAACTGTGGTTATAGATTTTGTAAATAAAAATGAGCTGCAGAAAAGGGAAGAGAGACAGACAGGATTCTAATGCTGAAATACAACTAGCGATTTTATTACGAGTTGTCAGTATCATCGTCTTCCTCATCTACTCCAACAACTACAGTGGGTTGCCAAGTCGATGGCCTGTCGCTGAGCTCGACTAATTCTACGTCGGGCTCATCCATGACTAAATATAATGTTTTAAAACAAAACAATAGGAAAAACAACAACGAAAAGGGTGTGTGGCGAATTTTTGGGGCTCTAATTGCTTCTTGCATCATCATGTTCAGGGCCCGGGCTGAGCTCGGGCCTAAGTTTTAAACGCGGGCCGGGCCGGGCCGGGCCTATGGGGTAAGCGGGCCGGGCCGGGCCGGGCCTGTAGGGTAAACGGGCCGGGCCGGGCCCGTATTTCCAGATATGGGCCCGGGCCGGGCCCGGGCCCGCCAAATTAGCAACGGGCCGGCCCGGGCTCGGCCCGCTTTGATCATCCCTGCGCGGCTTCCACTCTGCTCCGTTTGGCTTGGGAAGGGCGGCGGCAGTCTTCAAGGACGATTCTGCTCAAGGTTTGTTGCTTTCTATTTCAGTTCTTGTTGCTTTGTTTCTAATGCTTTGCTCCAATTGATACCCCCCATAACAAACAATGGGACTATGTTGAATGAGCTGGCCTATGAAAGCTTTCAATTAGCTCTTGTTCAAAATTTATTTCTAAAATGTATTGCGGGATGAATAGATCCGTTTATACAAATGTTCTTCAAGTAAGCGAAGTGTATTTTATGTGCTTCGCCGCCATTTCCACTCTGCAGTTGTGCTCGAACTTTATTTCAAAAATATATTACTGGAGTACAGATTTGTTGGTACCCCCAAGATTTACAGGAATCTTTTTTCATGAATTTCACTCAAGAGGCGTTATATGATGCGTGGACTGAATTTTCCATTGTTACAATCATCATGCTGGAAGTAATTTTCGCGAAAAATGGGAATACACTCATTTTGTTCAGGTTGTTTTATGCGGGGGGCACAAATGTATCCTTTCTTTCGAGTTAAGATGTTTTATCCTATTCTAACCATGTGCCATGTTAAACAAAACTTCATCCTCGTATTACTCGAAAGTAAACATCACTTTTACATATTGCTTCCGAAAAAGAATGACCAACGAATCTTGTATTATTTTCCATGTAATAAGAAACGCAGCTGGACTGGATTTCAGCTAAAAAAAATTTCTGAAAAATTTGGGGTGGGATTGCTATAAGAATATATTTGTTTTCCACTACAATAGTGGATATATTGCCATGATTAAAAGATGTTAGCCCGGTGATGAGCGACTTTAATTTCTTGTCATCGTGTTCAGGTATCCGTGCTGCTGCAGAAATGACGCTTGGATATGTCCTTCTTCGAAGTTGCGTCGAAGCAAGTGCACCCGAGCTGCTCGGCCAAACTGTTTGCCTTTGCAAACTGCTTGTCAGTCGTCACACTTTAAATTAAAATGTTCCTATATCAAACTCATCCACAATTCTGACCATTTTTGCCGGGTTACTGTATACAGGATATACCGTAGATTGTATTACGGTAGGTATTCATGCGGAATATAACTTTGTTTGCGTATATTTGAAGCTAAATAAGAAAGGTAGAATGCTAGCGCGATTGCTACATATTCGTTATGAATGTATCAATTGAATACCATTTACTAATCCTTTAATTATTTCTCAGATTGCTCTTTTTGAAGGATCGTCTCCAGTTTGCCGATTACAAGGAGGTCGTAGCCGGCCCAGCCAGACATGTGCACATCGCGGCCAGACTCGCCTCGATTGGGCACACAAACTACCGTTAGTCCCGACGTTTCTTTTTTCTTTGTTGATCACATCACAAGGTATTTAAATTATGGGTTATCTTCACAAATCATATCAGCATAACTTACATCTAAAGTTTCTTATTAAACCTTTTCATCTAGCAAAACTCTTGAAAACGCCTTTGCCTGTTTTTAGTATAATTTTTCTTCAATATCTAATATGTGCTATGCACGGGAAAAATGAAACATGAAAACGTTCATATTTTGATATTTTGTTAATAGAATGCCTTCTAGACTGAATACTAGATTATTTTTATAGTTGCCCATAGCTTATTTCTTCTCTGTCAGGCTGGTTCCGCTTCGGAGGACGCTGATGACTCGGCAACTGCAGCTTCACAAGAGTCCTAATTCCCTACCTCTGCCCATCTCTCTCTCCCAATCTGCCTGCCTCTCTCTCCTTCTCGCCCAACACTCTGCAAATGGCTGACAAATTACTGGTATGTCCTTTGGTTTTAACTTAAACTGATCCTTAAAGTATACTTATTGAAGATATTAAACATTCACTTGCGAAGGTTTACTGTACTGTGTTCTTGATTACAGTATTTCCAACGGGACATAAGTTTATTTACTTTTATTTGAAGCTAAATAAGAAAGGCAGAATACTAGAGCGATTATCACTTATTCGTTATGACTCTTTAATTTCAATTGCAATATTTTTTTCTTAAGTGAGTTCTCTGATTGATTTTTTGAAGGGTCGCTTCCGGTCTTGCCAAGGAGGTCGTAGTCGGCCCCAGCCAAGGAATCTGGACATCTGATCGCCTCGCAAACTACCGTTAGTCTTCACATTTTGTATTTAAAAAAAATCGTCCTTTATCATAACTCTTCGTAATCGTTCCCTTTGCCTGATTTTACTTTTTCCTCTTCAAGATTATATTAGAATACATACCAGTTTTTGTTATTTTTACGGAAATGCGACCAAAACATTCTTATGGTTGCTCTGGTTTTCAGAATTAGCCTAACTGTTTGTTTGGTCGAAATTCGAGCCGATTTTTTTTGTCTACTATGTTGCCTAGTAAGATTTGTTTGCCCAATAAGTCAAAAATATTTCCTTATTATGAGGATTTTAATCCAAATTACAAAATGCTCCTAGTTTGGCTCGAGTTTCTACACTAGCATTATTAGGCTAATTCTGAAATACCTTATTGTGTGCACTTTACTTATTCCTTGAATGTCAGGCTAGCATGATAGGAAGAGAAAGCAAAATGGAGGGAGAGGGAGAGCCGACGGCTACTGAACATCTAGCTTAGCTAGAAGACTGGGAAGAGGAGCGAAGCAGAGGTTCGACTTGAAAGAGAAACGGTGCAGAGGAAGCTATCGTAGAATTTAAGAGCGCGTCATGATTATGCAATCCAAGGACATTCTGTGAAATCTTTCACGCAAAAGCGACTTTAACGAGTCGACCTCGAACCCTGGCCCTCTGCGCACCACAATGAGACGCTAACCAGCACACTAATCACTCACATTTGCGTGTCGTCCCAGGCAAGCTGAACACGGAAACCCTTTTCTGGCTGAGAACTTTCACGCAGAAGCAACTGACACGTGCGAACTCGAACCCCCCTGCTAACTACACATGGAGCTAGGCGCTCACCCGCACATCGCACACTCATGTTTACCTTATCTTAGGTTATCTCCTAACTCTCTCTTTCTCTCTCTCTCTCTCTCCCTCTCTCTCTCTCAATTTCTCTCTTTCTCTCTCTCTCTCTCCCTCTCTCTCTCAATTTCTCTCTTCTCTCTCTCTCTCTCCCTCTCTCTCTCAATTTCATTGATTGACTTCTCGTTGTCAGCTCAAAATTCTTGCCATTACAGGCCTTCTCTAGGATATATTGCTCAAAGATATTATCTTCCGAATCCTTGATTTTGTCCTGGGAATGACGACGACGTTTAAGAGAATTATTTTCTGAACTATTTCGATTTCGAGTGTTTGGAAATGTGCTTCAGTAACACCTCTGCTTCTCTACCCTACACACTTCACAACTATGTACACAGTAAGACAAGCGGTGTTGAACGGACAGAAAAGGAAAGAGGGAAAGAGTTAGAAACAAGATTGAGAGAGAGAGAGAGTAGAGAGAGAAACAGAGAGAGAGAGAGAGAGACAGCGAGAGAGAGAGAGAGAGAGCACGAGTTCAAGTTAGGAGATAATCTAAGGTAAGAATGCGTGTGCGGTGTGCGGGTGAGCGCCTTGCTGCTGACGGAGTCACGGCGGAAATCATGCTCCAGTGTGGTGAATGCTATTTGGCTTTAGAGGGTGATTCCTATACAACTGAGCAGGCAGGTTCTCTGAGCACGTGTCCAGCCAGTGACACCTAAGATAAGCGGGCGTGTAGTGTGCAGGTTAGCGCCTCACAGTGGTGCCCAAGCAATGAGGGTTCGGGGCCAACTCGTGAAATCCGCTTTTGCGTGAAAAATTTCACATAATTTCAGTTTGGAATGTCCTTGGAGGAGAAATTAAAGAGCACGACAAATATCATGTCTTGCTCTTTAATTTCTCCTCCTGCTTCCCCTGCTCACCATCAGCTTCTCCTCCAAGTGCAACCTCGCTCCTCTTCCCCATTCTTCCAGCTACATGTTCAGTAGCTCTCTTCTCGCCCTCTATTTTGCTTTCTCTACCTATTATGATTTATCTCTTCCATGTTTTTTTCCTTTACTTCTTTCCTTTTCAGTCTGTTCAACACCGCTTGCCTCTCTATTAATCTAGAAGCTTTATCAATTCACTTAAGAAGCAAAAACAAGGAACACACAGAAATACTATGGACCACATTTCTTATCATACAGTTATCCGTCATGGACAGCGAGAGAGAGAGAGAGAGAGAGAGAACCAGGGTGGAACAGAGAGATGGGGAGGGGAAGAGAAGAAGGGCCCTTGCCGAGCTGCATGTGCCACGTGGTCAGCGTCTTGAAGCGAGCCAGCCTGACATTCAAGGAATAAGTAAAGTGCACTTACAATAAGGTATTTCAGAATTAGCCTAATAATGCTAGTGTAGAACCTCGAGCCAAACAAGCAGCATTTTGTAGTTGATTGAAATCCTCATAATAAGGACATATTTTTGACTTATTGGGCAAACAAATCTTACTAGGCAACTTATTAGACAAAAAAATTGGCTCGAATTTTGGACCAAGCAAAAAGTTAGGCTAATTCAGAACACTAAAGAAACCATAAGAATGTTTTGATTGAATTTCCGTAAAATATAGTATTGACGAGAAAAAAAAAGTAAAATCAGGCAAAGGGAACGATTGCGAAGAGTTATGATAAAGGACGATTTTTTTTTTTATACAAAATATGAAGACTAACGGTAGTTTGCGAGGCGATCAGATGTCCAGATTCCTTGGCTGGGGCCGACTACGACCTCCTTGGCAAGACCGGAAGCGACCCTTCAAAAAATCAATCAGAGAACTCACTTAAGAAAAAAATATTGCAATTGAAATTAAAGAGTCATAACGAATAAGTGATAATCGCTCTAGTATTCTGCCTTTCTTATTTAGCTTCAAATAAAAGTAAATAAACTTATGTCCCGTTGGAAATACAGTAATCAAGAACACAGTACAGTAAACCTTCGAAAGTGAATGTTTAATATCTTCAATAAGTATACTTTAAGGATCAGTTTAAGTTAAAACCAAAGGACATACCAGTAATTTGTCAGCCATTTGCAGAGTGTTGGGCGAGAAGGAGAGAGAGGCAGGCAGATTGGGAGAGAGAGATGGGCAGAGGTAGGGAATTAGGACTCTTGTGAAGCTGCAGTTGCCGAGTCATCAGCGTCCTCCGAAGCGGAACCAGCCTGACAGAGAAGAAATAAGCTATGGGCAACTATAAAAATAATCTAGTATTCAGTCTAGAAGGCATTCTATTAACAAAATATCAAAATATGAACGTTTTCATGTTTCATTTTTCCCGTGCATAGCACATATTAGATATTGAAGAAAAATTATACTAAAAACAGGCAAAGGCGTTTTCAAGAGTTTTGCTAGATGAAAAGGTTTAATAGCAATTCTAGAAGTAACCATTAGAAAAATATTGTTATTTAAAAAATAATATACCCATAATAAATAGGCTGCAATCACTGCAATAATCCGCAACTACAAAATAGACAAACAAGTGGGGTTAAAAGTACTGAAAAGAAAGAGGGGAAAGTGAGAGAGAGAGAGAGAGAGAGAGAGAGAGAAACCGAGAGAGCAAGAAAGAGAGAGGATAGAGAAAGAGCGACATAAAAGCCAGCGAGCATTTAGCAGAAAGAAGAAAAAAACACAGAGAGAGAGAGGGAGAGAGAGAAGAGATAGAAAGAGCACTAGGCAATGAATTTAATTTTAGGCGATTGTTGCATCCCATGAGGGCGGCTTTTGTTGAATTCTTTCAAGGTATTCCAACCATGAGGGAGAAAAGGTGGAGGAAGAGATAAGAAGAGAGAGAGAGAGAGAGAGAGAGAGACGAGTTCTAGGAGTTCTATGGTTTGTGAAGATTACCCATAACCTTGCGATGTGATTTAAAAAAAGAAATGTCGGGACTAACGGTAGTTTGTGTGCCCAATCGAGGCGAGTCTGGCCACACATGTCTGGCTGGGCCGGCTACGACCTCCATGCAATCGGCACTGGAGGTGATCCTTCAAAAAGAGCAATCTGAGAAATAATTCAAGAAATTAATAAATGGTATTCAAATGGCACATTGATAACGAATAAGTTACAATCGCGATAGCATTTTACCTTTCTTATTAGCTTTAAATAAACGCAATCAAACTTATATACCGCTTGAATACCTACCGTAAGCAAATATACCAAACTATCCAGTGTACAGTAAACCGAAAAAAGAATGCTCGGCACTTTCCATGAGTTCGATTTAAGGAATATTTTAATTTTTTTTAAAAGTGACGACTGACGACAAGTTTGTCGGTGCAAACAGTTGGGCCGCGCCGTTCGGGTTCACTTTTCTCGGCGGCATTCGATGCCGGGCCTAGCCATCCATCATTTTCGCTGCAGCTGAACACGGCAACAAGGAAATTAAAAAAAAAATTCATGATTGGGCTAATATCCTTTAACCATGATGTTATATCATCAACTCCACATCGTGGTGGCGAAACCAGTGCTGAACAAGGTAGGACTCCAGCCGGGAATAAATGCCTTTTTTGGTTAAAAAAAACATTTTTATTGGAAAAATGGACATTTGAGTAGGATGGGAGGGGCAGTTCATCCCGGCGCATGCACCGATCTGTTCAGCACAGGGCGAAACAATCCTATTCATACAGCAATACACTTTTGAAAGAAAGCCTTGTTCAGCACTGGGTGAAACAAATCTATTCATGCAGCAATACATTTTTGTTAAGAAAGCGCAAAAGGCTCATTCAGCATAGTAGCAGCGAGTAAAAACTACCATAGGAAACGTCAATTGGAGTTTAAAAGAAAAAAAACAACAACAAGAAATGCAGCAAGGCAGCAAGGTAGCAAACCGTGAGCAGCGCGAATCCACGGGGAAGCCGTGCCGCGCTTCCCTAGCACACGAAGCGTCGAGGAAGTAGCGTCAACTCAGCTACTTTAAACCTCAATGGAATTAAATACACTTCGCTTCCACGAAGAATAAGCACTTTGGTCCAAAGTTGTTTCTAAACATTTCAGGTGATACTGGATTCTATATCACATAAACGTCGAACGAAGATAAAAGAAACCCCAAATAGAACAACGAAACTATCAAAAACACAGCTAAATTTTCGAAAATGCTGCTTGGTTTTATGATGCCGAAGTGTCGTTTATTCGGTGTATTTCGGTGTAAAGTGTGGTGGTGAAAACTCAAATTGAGCTTTTACTGCATTTACCACTTGATTTATTTTATGAAATAAAGCTGAAATTTACTTTTTAAGACATTTTGTGCTGTGTGTGGAAGAGAATGGGGATTCGAACAAGGTATAGATCTCTTTATTTGGTGGCCTGTACGCCGAGATATTTCTTGCGTACCATTTGGAACATTGCGCGCGCTGCGGTATAAATCGGCCACTTTGGCGGTACATCACTGTATATATATATATATATATATATATATATATATATATATATATATATATATATATATATATGTATATATGTGTGTGTGTGTGTGTAAATATGCATATATTTATATGTATATATATATATATATATATATATATATATATATATATAGATATATATCAAAATATATACATATATATATATACGTATGCATGTATATATATATTGTACATATATACATACATATGTATATATATGTATGTATTGATATGTAAATGTCATTAAATCATTTGCGTTCACTGATAAAGACTGAATTATTTTCTTACAATTCTCCGTATTTATTTTGGAACGGATTTGTTGTCGTAAAGGGAAGCGGCACGCATTTCGGTCTTGTTGCTGAAAAGCGAGGCATTCTTGCATTCTTCTCACAAATTAGATGCACATGCCCCTTTAACTACAAGGATTGCACATGTTGATGATAGGATTGCCGAAAAAAAAGTCGAGAAAAAGGCAGCGACTCGATAAAATAATGTAAAAAGGACGTTGGATCGGCTTTCGGGTCCTTTTGGTAGTCTTTGGTGTCGTTGTCGATTTGGTTGTTGGCTTCTTTGTAGTCTTAATGAAGAGAAAATAAATTAAAATAATATTTACCGAGAACGAGTTTTTAATTTTCAAAGATAGAATCCAAGTGACATCGTTCGCTTTCAAGGAGAGCAAGACACGCACCTCACAAGACTTTCCAATGTCTGATGTCGACGTGATCCAAGCTCTATCGCAAATGTCCACTGTGTTCGAGCATAAATCTAAAGAAATTTAGAAGCCGAATTAGTCTCAGGATTCGTGAAACATTGGGGCTTTTCTTTATTTACAGTGCATTTTAAATAGCGCACGTGGGATTTTAAGTATATACTTAGTATTCGCAAAAAATCATATGTATATGGGTATATGAATATTATTTTTACACTTATCTGTGTAGTAAAAAAAAGAATATATAGGAAGCAAGAATCTTGCTTTACCAGTGCACTGCTGTAGATTGAACTGAGTCCCATTCAGAACCGTCAGAAGGAAGGCCAAGACAGTGGCACATAACAGGTTCATGAACAGAACACACTTTCGATCAATTTGAGTATCTGAAAAAAATTAGCAGTGTCTTTTAAAAACCTATATTTGTTTCAACAAGAAAGAGGTGCGGTTTCGTAAAATATAAAACGGAGAACACGAGTCCTCCATAATGTAGAAATAAAAGGGAATAGAGGAAGAGGAATCTGACTGCCACGCCAAATTTCTTGGTTGAACAGCAGAACAACGATAGTGGGCGGGGTGAGAGTGAATATATAGACGAAAAGTCATGGGATCATTAAAGTAGATCTGAGCGAGACCGAAGGAAGGTCATAAATTTTGAACAATCACATGCCTGAGGCTTCTTGATGAAGCCAAAAGGCCAAGAGAATGTGCATGTTTGTCTTTCTTTGAAGAATTATTTGCAACTGATTTAAAAAAAATCTTATTTCAAGTATACTTTTTCTCCATTATCATACTGAATACATCACTGATAAAATATAGTGATGAGTGGACTCAGGCGTCCTCAGATATGTGCATAGATTCGCAAATATTAGCAGAGAGAAATGACAGTAAACGCTGGGCCAATCCGGCAAACGCTAGTTCAAGGAAAAATGATTAATGCATGTACATTTGCCGCGTTCGCCTTAAGAGTAGGGACACTTCTCTATTTCGGCAGTTTGCACAAATCCGCCGAGAGTGCGAAGCGCCGCGGCAATTTGAAATCTTACATTCGGTGATCGCCCTCCTTTAATACGTTTCATTAATTCATACACGTGAAAAAGACGCTCCAAAAAAACTTATTGTTTATTCATGCATACATCAAAATAAGATGTACATATTCAAGTACATGTAATACCACGTCATGATATCAGTGTGGAGCAAATAAAAACAGGGAAAGGGAAGAGGGAAGAGAAATGACATTCTCATTGTTAATCTTGATGTTTACCCATCACTGTATCTAACTGCGAAGTATGTATCTCGCAAGAGAATGGTCAGAACATAAAATAACTCTGGTTCTAATCGTAAGAGGAAAATAAAATAAAAGAAGCTTTGGGAGGTGATTCTTCGCAAAAAGTCAACCATGTATGTATATGTTTTGGCCTTTTGATATTTATCGAACGACCAATGTATTTGAAAATCTAATTTCTCTTTTAATGACCATAACAATTCGTCGACATATTCACTCGCTCTCCACCCCATTATCGTCGTTATGTTTTTTTATTGAGAAAATTGATGCCAGCTTCCTCTTCCTCACAATTCTCTGCTGATTCTACATTATAGACGTCGATTGGCATCTCCTTTTTTTGAACTGACATCACTTTCTTCCATTCATATAAACATATCTTTCTAATCCTCTACTAGTTTGTTCAGATACCCTCAAATACATACACGAAACTGCCAAGGATGGAGACTGCGATCCGTTCATCAATAAAATTATTTTTTTATTTATAAAATCGAAGGCGCGCAAGAAGTTTGGGAGTTGAGCCTAACTCGGCTGAAGTTGGCCAGAAGAGCGACGCGCCGTGAAGAGCGTAGAGATCATCAGCTGAAAATGGAAGGAATTTCATAAAAATTATTTTTTAAAGATGGTGCCACCTGAGCGACGACCAGAATGACCGTGTAGACGATTTGAGTTCTTCTCCTCGAGAGCAGCGCAGACAATCTGGATAAAACGTTTTAATTACTGGAGATTAAATATTTTGCTTCCCTATCCAAAAATACAACAAACAGTCATACTGAATCATTTGAAAAAACCTGGAAGTGAACGCAGAGGAACGCGATGTGGAGAGAGGAGAAGAGAAGAGCACTCGAGTTGTGGCCGAGGCCAATGACGCATGCTGAAAGGAGAGCGAGCTGTCTCTCTTTCCCTCTACCTCGCTCTCACTCTCTCGCCCTCTCGCTCCCTCTCCCTCTCTCCCACCCTCTCTGTCTGACTCGCTCTCTCATCTTCTCTCCCCCTCTCTCTCCTTCTCTTTCCCTCTTTTCCCCATCTGTATCATCGTCAGCTACCGAGCACGGACAGGAGACCGGCCATGGCGGTGAGCTAGAGAACAGCGGCACGGCCATTGATCTTACCGATGGCCTGGCCGTCAATCTACAAATGGATTATGAGGGAGATACGTTATGAGAGGGGTTGATATAGAAGAAAGAAAGGGAGAGACAGAAGGAGAGAGAGAAAGAGAGAAAATGGAGAGAGAGAAAGAAAGAGAGAAAGAGAGAGAGAGAGAGAGAGAGAGAGAAGAGGCTGACGAGAAAGGCCAGAGTGAATGGCGCGATGGCAGCGAGTGCGGGCGTAGGGGCCAGGAGATCTCCGGAGGAGAGGGCAGAAGAGGAGACTCCGAGAAGGAACGAAGTTCGCACAAGGGCAGTGCGACGGTCGTGGCCGTCCTTGATCACTGGAAGAGAGAGAGAAAGTGAGAGAGAGGAAGAGGGAGAGAAGAGGGAGAGAGAGAAGAAGGAGAGAGAGAAGAGGGAGAGAGAGAAGAAGGAGTGAGAGAAGAGGGAGAGAGAGAGAGGGAGAGATTGAATGGAGAGAGGACAGCAGAGAATGGCTTTCCGTTTTAGAGGCAGTCGAAATCAGGACCTTTCTTCTTGAGATGGTAGAAGAAGCGAGCAAGCAGAAGGCCGACGAGGAGGAGAGCAACGGAAGGCGAGAGGAAGATGGACCGGAGCCATGATGTGGCCGGAGAGGCAAACAACATCTCCCCGAGGCTGAGGCCGACCAGAGAGACCTGCAGAGATAGAGAGAGAGAGGAGCAGAGAGTAGAGAGAGAGAAAGAAAGAGAGCGGGAGGGAGAGCGATGGTTGGGTAGAGAGAGAGAAAAAGGGGGAAAGTAGCGCCACTGACAGCCAGGCCGAAGTAGAGCTCGACGATGGCAATGCGGTCGTCTTCGGAGAACGCGGCCACCGCAGACATGTAGTCGCACGCTTTGGACACCTGAGAGAGAGAGAGAGTGAGAGTGTGTTGGAAAGTGAGAGAGAGTAGAAAGAGGGAGTGAGAGGAGTGAAAAAGAAGCTACATAGTCCTTGAGATCGAGCGCGGCCGGCTCCGCAAAATCACGCGCTCGCTCGATGGCACCTGTCGTCTGCAAGAAATAAATCAGTCTTGGCAATTTGCCAAATGTTCTACCGTAATACCTTTCAAGGTATCCCATGGCCAACCGTTTTATTGTCTTATGAATTTTCAGATGCTATGGTGATATATTAACGGGCGACAATCGTTCTTCTATATCACCGCAACCCAGTCTTTTGATGCACCGTACTTGATGCAGAGCCAAATTGGTAACCGCCACTGGTGACCACCGGCAGGCCCAGCCTTGATTTCGGCCAAGTTTGTACAATTTGTAAGATTAAGGCAGTACCCCTGAACTCGGGGCACTGCCTTAATCTTGACCTGGGCCGGGAGGTCAACGACGGCATCTCCGGCCAGCACAACGCAACGACGCATCGTTTCCGTCGTCGTCCAGGCCTGCTCCCAGACGCGACCAAGCACTGCCGAAGTCCTGCGAGAGAAATGAGAAGAGAGATGAAGAGGGAGAGAGTCGAACGAAATCATAGAAAAGGGGAGTTTCTTCAAAAGACCCAGCTGAAAGAACTGATTTAAGAGCTTTGAACTGACAATGAGTGCTCTCCTCCAGCTTTTTACACTATTTCAGCCGCTCCTCGTTCAAGAAATTGCATGAAATGAAATAGTCATTTCATGCATTATCAGTCAGAGGATAAAATAGAATTATTTGAATTTGCACTTTGATGATGAGAAAACTTTTTTCTTCGAATCCACGTTTCATGAGAATGGATATAGATCGATAACATCTTGAAATAGCTGAAGCTTTTTTCAGCCAAATAATGAGACAGAGTTTCCTGCTCTGATTTCGATTGCGTGCTTTTTTTCTACAAAATGTTTTAACGTTTCTCTGAATAATCGTTATGGAATGGAATTCTGATGTATGAGAAAAAGAAAAGGGCAGCAGAGGGGGAATCATGGTGGGGTGATATTATTTTGCTAATGGTAAGCAAGGGTTACGTAGACGAACATGTTGAGGAAAGCTTAGCAGAAGCAGCGACGCAAGAAGAGTCGACCACTCGACGCGGGTGAAGAGTGATGAAGTGACAGTGGATCAGAATGGGAATGAGAGGAAGAAGGAGGATACCGCATAGTGCAAAGAAAGTGCATGGAGATTTACATCAATAATATCATTTTCAATTTCTTCAATTGTCACTTTCCCCGGAATGATAATTCATCAGCTGAGCTTGAAAAACGACGCAGTTTTTTGCGGCAAGAAAAGCGAATCTGCTCAGGCCGGAGGGAAGAGAAAACAAAATGAGAATTCGGCAGAGCAATAAGGAGTAGAATTTTTTTTGCGCTTTTCGGACACCAAATTTATAATACAAAGGAGGTTACTAATAATTGTTGTGAAATTATGAAAATGTGACATAAGGGCACGATTAATGAAGCGATAAGTGCATTTACCCGTCCTTTCGCGAAGAAAAAAGTTGCTAACGTTTTAAAGATAGTTTTAAAAAGTAATGGAAATGTCGCTGGAAAGAAATAAGTTTTTTTCTGTTTCGCAAAAATGGTCGTAAGCTCCATTCTTTTGCAAATGTCATGTCCAAGATGTGCAAAAAAAAATCGTTTAAAAGCCGGCTGCCTCACTCTTCACATTTCCTGTTCACCTGTTCTCTTCAGTCCGAAAATGGCTCGCTTTACTCGCCACCGTTCTTCTTGAGCAGCGGACAGAAAATGAAGTTTTGCTCGTCTATCCTTCGTTTGTAGATTCATGCAAATGCGCCAGTCGTCGTGTCCTTTTGACCATAATTGTCTCCTTGTCGTCTCACTGAATGGAGCTTTGCATTGGATGAAGCTTTTGACTTTCGAATAGCTTGTTGCTATGTGGAGCTTCACACGGAAGTGATGACGGAAGAGAATATTCGTTTGAGAGCTAGGAAAGACCTCGACAGTGCGGTTTATGGATGAAAAAAACCATGAGTCTCCTTCCGAAGGGACGAAGAAGCGAACTGCTTGAAAGTAGCAGGAAAGAATGGGTATACGAGGCGAGTTGGGCATGCACAATAGTTTCTGTGGCAGTACTGAAAAAGTGATTCATGAACACTCTTCTTCAAGTTTTCATATGATTCTCAATTTGCATGGCATGAAATAAGATGAGAAACCATCGTTCTGGCGCATTTATTAAGTGAAAACGGCAATGTAGAAAAAGCTTACAGGATGTGATTTGCATAAGAAGAAAGAAACATGGTAAGTATTTCCATCTAACAGTAATTTCAACTTTCAAAATTCTTGATCTTTCAGGAGGTTTGTGTTGAGAATGCGAATTATAAAACACATTTCTATTCATTCAATTGCACGCTGATCTGATAATGTGAAAAAGACTACAACAAACGGGAATGCTTCATGGATTTATCGTGGAAAGATTTATCTTCATGGAAAGTGGGGACTATGGCATAGGGAAAGGGGAAAGGGGAAAGGAAGCTTAGAAGCAGTGCTGGTTAGATCTTGCGCTTGGTCAGGACCAGCAGAGCGCCACAAGCAGGGCCGACAATCTTCTGAAATAACTTATTTACTTTTTGCTTAATATATTCAAATAATTAAATATTTACTTTATTTATTAATTATTTGTCAAACCTTTTCCTTGCCGCCAAGGCCAGCAGTAGCGACCTCCTTGGCCATGTTGAGATTGCCGAGAATTTCGCCTGCGCCATCGGCCAGAATGCACGGCACTGAGTCGCCGACGTGGACAATCTGGAGAAACTTTCGATATAACTATTGTTTTCTAAGGATTTAAAGTTTGTTTTATAAACGCCATCGAATCAAAGTTCTGCTCAAGCCTCAATAAAACAATATAGATTGACCTGATAGCCGCCAGCGCCCGCCTTCGCATCCGAGAAAGGCTGCCACTTGTAGTCGAGGCCCTGCTGAAAAAAAAGCGAATTTTGACGTAGTATTTTTTTAAAATCAAACCAAATAATATTTTTTATTATAATAAATAATAAAAATAATATTGATAATCGCACGTTGCCGGGAAGTGGAAGCGTGATCATCTGGAAGGAGCCAATCTCTCCGCCCGCATTCTCCTGGCCGTTGATGGCAAAGTTGGCCATGACCTGGAAAGATGGGCAATAGTTGTTTCGGAGCAACCACTCATTTGATGTTTGAAACGACTGAAGGAATCTGCTAGCTCTGGCTGACCTTGCCCGCGTCGTCCGGGTAGGCGCGTCCGAAGACCGGCTCGCCGTGCTTGTACCACAGCGCGACGTACTGCTTCATCGAGCCGCCGCCAGGGGTGCGCAGCTCGCGATTGTCAGCCTGAAAATATTGTTTTATTTTAATTTTTTTTTGATTTTAACTGAATATAATTCTCAAAATTTATACTGTCTCTAACCAGGACAGGAAGGCTCGGGAATGCGTCGCGGTACTTGAGGTCGACCCAGACGTCATCGTAGATCTTGACGCCGGTCGGCGGCGGCAGCAGATTGCGGAAGGGCGCGAGGAGGGTCTGAAAGTTTTTTTTGAGCTCATTAATTAATTAATATTCCTTTCGCCTTCATTCGAACTTCTTTTTGAAACCCTTTCAGACTTCTTCCCAAAACTTCTCGCAGATTCCTGAAAAGGCGCTCTCTGACCTTGGTCTCTCCGCCAGCCTTCTGTTCCGATTTTCCGTCGTAGCTGATCATCGCAATGTCCGTGGAGAGGTCGTAGTAGCCCACGAGATCTTTGCCCTCCTGCAATTAGTTTTTTTTCGATGATGTTCTTCCATTAGTTTATCACTTATTGATGTTCATTTGTTCTCCTAATTTTGCCTAGATTAGTGAATTGATCGTTCGACTCGACCTTGCTGCGCATGATGATGGGCACCGAGTTGCCGCAGCGAACGAGTTCGAGGTGCTTCTTGTCCTCGTTCTTCGTAGGGATCGGCAGCCATTCGTACCTTGAATTTGAAGATTTTTAAGCTATTACCCCTATTTAACTCGAAGAAGTTTTCCTTAGTATTAACAGAAGCATAATCGGTTCAAAACCCACCAGAATCCCTTGGTCTCGTAGCTGCCATCGAACGTGAGCACCTGAATCTGGCCGCCGAGATCCTTCTTGCCGGTAAGCTCGACCTGGCAAAGATAGTATCATTTTAGACCTCCAGTTTTACATAGCTATTTCGAGATGATCAAAATTCGCTGGACAATTCCTCCTGATGCAGATCGTTTGGAAGAGCAAAGAGCTAGAGACTCAAAGCCCCGATCTACCTTGGAGTACGGGATGGAGCACTCGACGACGCCGTTGTCACTCCAGGCGCGTCCATGCACTGGTTTGCCGTGCTTGTACCACAGCGCCACGTACATGTTCTGCTGGCCGGGCACGCGGACCTGTTAAGGGCAAAAGATTAGGTAAATTAAGGATTAAGTTAATGGAAAAATGAAAACGTATTAATGACAAGGCTGAAGAAGGGGAGGAATAGATAATGAAAAGAGAAATAAATTGAGTTGGGTTAAAAGAAGATAAGAGGGACTAACAATAAGGCCATCAACTAGTAGAGACGGAGAAAGAAGAGAGAGAGAGAGAGAGAGAGAGAGAGAGAAAGAAAGATAATTGGGTGGGCGAGAGAGTATGGAGAGGAAGTGAGGGAAGGGAAATTCACCGGCTTATCCGGGAAAGGCGAGCCGATGGGCTGGAAAGCCCAGGAGTCCTCTTGAACTGCAGCAGGCATCCTATGAGAGCGAAAACGGGAATGATGGGAAATGGGCTGAAAAACCCCTTTTAAACTCTCCGAAAACCTCATTTGCATACTCCCTTTTCCTTCTAGAAACTTCGATAAAGATCCAGAAAAGCACTTTCAACGTGAGAACGATAGAAATCGGTGCAAATCACCAAATTCAAAAGCAATTTACATGCTTTATTTTCCCCTCGAAACTTTTGAAATTGCACTTCGAAGCACTTATTACGTGAAGTCGACAAGAAGCAGTTAAAAATATTTAATTTGCATTAATATTTTACATTCCAGAAACTTCCAATCCTTCTAGAAAATGTACACTTTAATCGAAATAGAAATAGAAAGCGGTTGAAATCATAGCAAACATAATACGAAATAATTATTTACAAAAAAGAACAGAAAGTCAAAAGGGAATTTTAATTGTTTTCCAGAAAAGAATTAAATCAATTTCCTTTTGGAAATGGCTTCGCAACACCTGGCCTCGAATGTTTTATACTTATTAATATATAATTTTAGTTTTTTACGGCAGTATTGTTTTTAGCAATGTAAAAAAATCTGTTTGAAAACTAATGCAAAATTTGCTGCCTCAGATTCAGATTCTTCGATTCGTCAGAATTGTTTTAAGAAATGCACATTTTTCTTTGCTTCCAGAATCTTCTCACCTTATCAAAAACTTCATTTGACACGTGAGAAGGTCAGATATCGGTATGAAAATTTTAGTTTGCGCTATTTTAGTCTACTCTTTCCGCATAGGGCAGCTAATTATAATGATCTTTTCTTCAATAACCTATTCAATAACAAGTGCAATATTTCGCAACAAGTCTGAAGAGACGAGGCGATAGCGGAGAATTCTTCAGCAGTTCGACTAACATCTTCTGCGGTGAGCGGCTTGTTCCTTTTCTCTCTTCATCTTTTCCTCCCTTTCCCATCTCCTTTATTCCACCCCTTCACGCTCTCACTCGTCCATGAGCATCCTATTTCTTTATTTTTTCACCCACCTCAATTATTTTTTTCTAATGATTGATTCTTTAATCCCTTCTAGCCCTCCGCTCTCCTTTCCTCCCCGCCATGGCAGCCTCTAACATCTCCTTCATCCTCTTCCCGCACTCTGATGAGCCCGAATCACGTCGACTCGTCCTGCGCAACATGACGAATTCGGACTTTCTCGTCAAGGTACTGAACGTCATCGAGATATCCAGGGATATCATCCTTTTATCTAGACGGTGATCTTACAATCAGCGTATAAGATGAAATAATTAATCAGAATTGAAACTACAGTAAATTTACGACACCAGGATGAAATGAAGTGCAAACTAGTGAAAAGTCAAAAGCAAAAGAGCATATATAAATGTGTTTCGCCATTCCCAGCTCGTTCCCTCGTCGGCGGCGGTCGTCCAACTCGACTCGTCTCAGATGATCGTCCGCGCTCGCACCTACGCCATAGTCCGCATCACGGTCGTCTCCGACAACATGGGCGTCCTCGAGGTATACTGTAACACCGAAAATACAGCCCTACAGTAATCCTAATCGAGGTATACGGTAGCTCAACAGTTCAAACAATATCATATCAAATATCGGAGACTAATTATATGTAATAACAACCCTTTCAGTTCGACACCCACAAGGTCTCCGTCTACGCGCCTCCGGTCACCCGTGCAAACCTCTCCCAGCTACGGTGCGCTCCCTTCCAACATGGAAGCAAGTTCCAAGGAAAACGACCCCTTGCAGCATCTGGATCGCAGAGAAGGGGACGGAGACGCGCCGCGAGTGCGTCGTGGACCTGTCGATTCGTCTCTCGCGCGACTTCTCGCCGCCGCTGACGGTGCTCGAGTTGCCGGGCGCCGCCGCGGCCATTGAGGCCGTGCCGGTCGCGACCAAGGACGGCGATGCGCTTCGATTACGGTTGGAATTTGGAATGTGCTGCTTGGCCGAGTGGTAGAATGCTGACGGCAGCAATCCGAGCAGCGAGGGTTCGGATCCTCTTGAAGAAACGCGAACCGAACTGATGTGTTGCTAAATCGATTTCAGACACGAAAACGGCGATGGAGATGGATGACGCCGAGGGTCTTCTGCACGGCCACCGTCTTAACGAGAAGAAGCAAAGGACCGCCGCCGATCACAAGTTTGACTTATTTATTTTTTATTTTTTGAAATATAAAATAATAAATATCCTTCAGGGCGTGGACGCTGGCCGGCCTGATCGAGTACCTCCTTCCGGCGACGGTGAAGGCGTAGACGAACTGCCGCTTTCTCCCTCCCTCTCTTCCTGCTCCCATTCATATGCTCCCTCCCCCTGCTCTCCACTCCCTTCACTCGAACGCTTCCCAAGATAAATGTGTAGCTTGTGAGTTATGAATACATGGCAGCTTGAATTTATGGAAGAAAATATGTTACAATTTTTGCGATTGAAAAAGAAAATTTGAGAAATGTTTTCGTGTGTCCCATGACAGCATAGAACACGAAGATTACGAATATTCAGTGATTAAAGGATGTTTTTCAATGTTTAGGTGATGTAATTAATTAATAGAGAATCGCATGAACAGCGAAAAATTATCCGAAGAATTTGCATTTGAAATCCCTACAGGGGAAGTCTTGTTTTCATAAACATACAGATTTGATCAACAGCCGCTGCGAAATCAGAAGAAGACCAGCGGCATGTGAAGACAACTAATAACTTTTAATCACTGTAACAGGCTGAATTAGAAGGCAGATTTGTGATTGCGCGAAAAGTTTGCCGCGGTTGAGTTTTGAAGCATATGTGCATATGTATGTACATATATATGCAAGTTCATATCTTAGATTGACTAACTTCAGGCAAAGAAGGAGGCAAATCTTCTTGATAAAGAATACACTTTTTGGCTCCTTTAATAATGAATTCCCTCGGTTTTTCTCTTCCTCCCCCTTCCTGATTCGCGGTGTTTCGGGTGTCTGGTTTCTCAATATTGCACAACCGGCCTAGGTCATACGATAAGCCTCTCAAGCTAATTCATATTCATGTTCATAGTCTACTTCTAGCCAATAGTGTACCCTATGATGAAGATATAAATGCTGTTCTTGGCAACACCGTGTAGGATATGTAGCATTAGAATGCGTTCAACTGTTTCTTCCATCAATTTTTTTCATCTTATCCCAAATGACTAACCATGTGATTAGTATTCAGTTACTCGGCAATAGATGATCATGTTCGATGGATTGAGCGATTCGCGATACCAGACGATCTGCGCCCTCTTCCTTGGAGTCGCTTCTCTGTTTATGTTTATTGGATATGACATTCAGGTTCCGTTCTCCCCCCTTTTGTTATCATGTTCATGTTCTGTACGCACGGGCGACCGTAGGAGGGGGTAAAGAGTCTTTTGGCCCCTGCCCCTTTGATAGTCCCCGAAGACGGCATATAGCATGGAGATGGCAGTGGTCTGTCTTGATCGCGCTGTTCATTGAGAGCTTCGTTGTCGAGCCAATCCTCCACTCGCTGCATCAGCGGCGACCGGAAGACTTTGGCAGCCACGATGGCTACTATGGGTGAGTATTTTCTACAATGAAATAATTCATTTGTTTTTTTTTTAAATACGCAAATGCTGGCAATAACCTTTTTAATTTATAAAAATTATTCTTTAAATCACATAGCAAAAAAGAGCTACCAATAATGATCTACCTGTTCAGTCTCGCCGTCTTCAACGGAGCGCTATGCATTACGACCTTTTTCGCTCCCTCATACCTTAATTACGTTCGACCAAAAGTGAGCCGCTGTTTAGATTTTATTTTAATCCGCATAAAAATAATAAAGCATGAATATATCGCTAAATTTAAATGTAAAAAAGATTATTTATTTTTTCTATCTTTTCCCGTTTTAGTGGCTAATGGTGATCGGCGCCCTTCTGATCGCTTTCTACCTTGCGACCTTTCTCTTTCTTCATCGCATTCTTTACTTTGTCGGCTGCGTTGCCATCGGCGCTTCCATCTCTTGTATTTAATCCTTTTTTTGCCTTTTTTATATTTTTATATTTGTAATTGATTAAAACTTTCTTCTCTTTCTATCCATTTGCTAATAAGTACTTCTAAAAATGTCACAGCGTATTATACCGGATTCGCGGAATACATGGCCGAATTCTCTACAAGGAGAACGATCTCGCGCAACCAATCCATTGCGTGGTCCACGATGAGCTCAAGGCAAGTTCATTTGATTGTGAAAAAGGGACATTTGTTATGAAGTATATTATGTATAAAAAAATATAGCAGGAGATAAAAAAAGTTCCCTTTTTGGATACGCGAAAAATTTTTATTCTTTAACTATCTATTTTAAGCATTTTCTTTGGCGGACTGGTCTACATAGTCTGCAGCAACTTCAGCGCAGCCGAGGGCGCGGCTGAGTTGGCCGACGGTGGATATCGATATTACTCAGACGCGGAGATTCGGTTTATATCTTTTTTATTTAAAATAAAATTTTATATATTTTAATGTATGTACATACATACTCATAAAAACTCGGAATTTATGCTTTTCGGCCAAAACTTTTTTTAAAGATGGAGAATTTTAGTGGAATATTCAGGATTTTAAGTTATACAGTCAAGCATTAATTAGCGGTGTATTGGTTTCACTGAACCACGATTGATCGTAAGAAAGAATTATCTAGAATCTCCCGGATAGCACATTTAGGCATGCTGGACAAATATATATTTGCCTTTTTTCCAAATTCTTGTTATATATTTATATTGTTATTAATCAACTTTTACTTTGAAGAATCCTCTTCGGCGCCTTCGCGAGTCTGTCTCTTCTGTCTGCCGCGTTGCTCGCGTTGCTGCCGACGCGGCGGGTCAACGACAGCATCGCTGATGAATGCGACAAGAGCATGGAACCGCCGCTGTGGCTATTCGAGCAGACGAGTATGTGCATCCTATTTTTTCTTCTCCCCCTCCCCATCGATTGATTGGGCGATCCATGTATAAGTAAATCAATAAATATTTTGTTATTTTTACTCTAGATAAGTCCACTTATTGATTGAATTAATATATTATATTATTAAATGAGGATGATATCGCAGAATAAAAATGATTCGATGGTTTTCCGTCGAACTTTTGTTCTGCTGTCTCAGGGAAGATGCTGCGCGCGTTGTCTCATCGTCGAATCCTCTTGGTTACGCCTTACTACCTGTACATGGGCGCCTTCCACTCTTTCTGGCTGTCGATCTACCCGACCTCTCTCGTCTTCACGAACACTCTGAGCACTGACACAATGCTCCCTGCTTACTATGCCATGTTCGCCGTCGCCGGCATTCTAATCAGTTAATTTTCTTTTAAAAAAGAATTCTATTACTCTCTTAAAAATTTATTAATGAATTATCAATGGCAATTTCTGTTTCTTTTTCTAAATCAGCAATTTTGCCTGAGTTCCAGTGAACCATTTATTTCGTCCGTTTCTTTTTTAAATCTTTTCTCTCTGAATCTAAATCGTCATGGCGTTGCGCGTTGTGATGCATGACCAAATTACGCCCGGCGAAGCAGACAAAAATGAAATTCAAAACTATATTGCATTAGAAAACAAATGCTATTTCGGGCGTTTAAATTATTTCTGTTTCTTCGAGTGGGCATCGTCATTACGGCGGTGTCGAGTCCCGTAGTCCAAATAACGGCTGAAAACAAGGCTAACTTGAATAATATCAGAAATTCATGGCCCTACTGATGCATTTCCGGGTATTTCTGCCTCTTCATTTGTACATTCTTGTCCAGTGGGCATTTTCACTGCGGCGGCGTCTGGTCGCGTCCGCAACTTTGGCCTCCGTCCTCTGTTGCTCGTCAACATCTCCGTCCACTTTCTCGTCTACTTTCTCTTTCTCGCATCGACGCCCGCGCCGTCGACGTACATGACGAACGATGAGAAGCCGTTGCTCGTCCAGCCGAGGTATGTTGATTAGTTATTATGAGAGTGCGTGGTGTGATGACCAACATATGATCTTTGTAGTTTGTGCTGTGCTGTGACCATTCCAGTGGTCACAGCTTCTATGGTCACAGCACATGAATCAAGGCAGTCTTGGAGAGAAAACAAAGTAATATGAAATTAAGCCGTTGGATTTGCTTGTGCGTCGCCGTCCTCATGGGCATGGCCGACAACGCGAATGGCACGACGCGAGGAGTCATCAGCTCGCTCGTCCTGCCCGCTTTTCGCGCCCAGTCATTCGCCATCGCTCGATTCTATCATGTTAGCCATCTCGCTCTCTCCCTCCGCCAGACTTTTTATAACCTTATTTTCGCTTCAAATATTTATTCTGTGAAAAGGTACAACATTCTGGATTTTGTAATCGGCATTGCTTTACAATTATGCATATTATTCATGTCTTACATGCAGTTCATGGTGATGAAGAGAAAATTCGCATGGTGATGAAGAGAAGGATTACGATCATAATGTTAAAGAAGCACGCAACTTTGCAATAATCTATCTATATTTTTCTGAATTTGGAAGTCTAGTCTTCTAAAGCACACGCTCCCTTGTGTCAGCAAAAAGACGCCAATAACAGAGTGATTTTTTTTTGCTCATTTAAGGCGATCGCGGGTGTCGTGCTTTTTGTGCTGTCGCCGCTGCTTTCTGTCTATCACTACGCCGTCGGCATGGGCCTCCTTTCAGTGATCGCCGCGTACAGTTTCTGGATTGCGGCCGGCGAGATTAGGCAATTTTTTCATTTTATATATTTATTTGCCTTAAAAATAAATTATGTTTCAGAACTAAATTGATTTTTAAATTGCCAGTTACGAGAGTGCAGAGGTCAGAGGGACAGAGAAAGCAGAGCTTGCATCGGGAAAAGCTATATAAGAAAAAAAACTCATGTTTATTATTCAGAACCGATGAAAAAGCGAAGGAAAGCTCGGCTATGAAAGTCAACGGGAATTGCAATGAAATAACGGCAACTTGGTGAAGCTACATATCAACAACTATACTAACATTTACATATTTTGAAATATGCTGCCATTTTTTGTTTGCTTGTTTGTACAATTTGTAATTTGATATCACAAAGGTCAAGTAAAATGCATAATGCTAATGCATAAATAATCAATGAAATGCTGTATGCTTGCATCATTTCATTCTTCAATAAACGATAATAGAATGACTTAATAAGTCATCCTTCTTCAACTCATCAACATTGTGTTCACTGTGCCATCAATCGTTACACACCTACATAAATCACTTAAAGAACAAAATGAAACTGATTTCTAAACTTCAGAGAGTCCGAGCACTTTTTTTTATAGAAGGATCAAGATGAATGCCAGCTACAGTACAGATAGAACTTCTTCTGCTGTGAATCTCATCTTTCCTGTTCCATCCTCCCGTTGATTCTTTATTCGTTTTCACGCCTCACATGGGGTCTACTTTCAGGCTGTTTTCATCCGATCTTCGAATTGCCTGATCGCATAATCTTTATTTTCCAATCTTCTCCTTCTTCTACAGAAACCTTTCACGGTAGTGGTTTCTCTAATCCTCAATTGAACAACAGAAGAATATTATCGCGAAAACTGGCCTGCCGTTCACTTCTTTTGTGTTTTCCGATGAGAATGTTGTTTTCCAAATCCCTCTCCACGATGAACTCTGGGCCGCATGTCTCTTCAGGGCGCTGAAAGAGGTTATTTAATTCAATATTTGTTTCTTGAAAGTGAAAAAGCAAGGTCTAGAAACATGCATACATACATATCTATGTATGTTCCGTTAAAAAGTCTATCAACTTTTGGTTTTTCAAGTATATTTTTCTTCAAAGTGGATGAAAGTTAATGACATTTTCAGGGCTGCTTCTTCATAGTGTTAGATCTATAGCTACACAATATTTGTTTCATAGATCCACAATAGAGCGAGAAAAAATCAATAACTCAATTCACCCGAGTTGCCCATTATATATATATATAGTAACACCACGAAAGGAAGGATGCAGGGTCAATGACGATATACATACAGTGGCGCTCAGAGAAACGTGAACTTTTGGTTTTTCACACATATTTTCCTTCAAAGTTTATGAAAGTTAATGAAATTTTCAGGGTTGCTTCTTTATACTGTCAGATAATTAGTAGCAGCTTATTGGTTTCATTGATAAACTACAGGGCTAGAAAAAATCAATAATTTGACTTACCTAGTTTTGCACATTTATGCGTGCTAGACAAAATGATTTATTTCTTTGGTATTCTGGTAATTTTTATTGTATAGATGGTTGATATTTATTCTAGAACATCTCTGTGATAACTTTTTGGTCTAATAGCTATTTTATCACATGCGGTTACATGATGCCTGCCTCCAGGTCGCGATCCATGCATGCGGCCTGAGATGCAGAAGGTACAGGAGGATAAAATCCATCATTTACAAAGGAAGGATGCAGGGTCAATGACGATGACCTCAGAAAGTACAGAAGGATCAAGCCGGTCTGGCCGCCCTCCCTTTTACCAGGAGAACAACACCAGCCCCATAATGACCACAATTGAAAAATACCAGCCTGACCAAAAAACCACTTGACCATCGAGACGCACCAAACCATCTCTCACGGACACTTAGGCTTAGAATGATGAAATCCCTTGCTCTCTCCCCCTTACAACCGCAACGCACCCGTCGCCTCTGAGAGAGAGAGCACACTTCCAAACACCTATTCTCGGCCGGGCATCGAACCTGGGATATTAAGATTTCCAGTCAAACGCTAAAACAATACACTACGGACGACTATGAGTATGATTATGATCCTTTGCTTTGGCAACGTGGACTGCTTCCCCACTGGCTCACCATTGCAAGACTGATGGTAAGGCTTGGCAATATCGTTATACCAACGATTTTTTCTCAGTTTGCAGCACCTGCACCTTCCTTCGTATCTCTCGCGCTCTCTCTCTCTCTCGAATGTATCTGCAGCGATTCGAAATTATTTTCGTGAAAACC
This sequence comes from Allodiplogaster sudhausi, assembly GCA_945643635.1. Classification (NCBI taxonomy): domain Eukaryota; kingdom Metazoa; phylum Nematoda; class Chromadorea; order Rhabditida; family Diplogasteridae; genus Allodiplogaster; species Allodiplogaster sudhausi. The sequence goes on along the minus strand of CALZFC010000059.1, from coordinate 1,528,631 downwards.
TTTAAAAACACCGTGAATAACTTCTTTCCACTCACCCTCCTGAATGGCTCCGAGGACTCCAGTGAACGTCGTACCGTTTCCGGCATCGTAGCCACCTTAGAATAGCAAAGTCAGCCATGAGAAGTATAAAAAAAACTCTGGCATGAGGCATTTACATAAATACATATACATACATTATATATACATATATATATATATATATATATATATACATATATCTATATATATATATATATATATATATATATATATACATATGTCTATATATATATATATATATATATATATATATATATACATATGAATATGTGCCTGAATCTATCAATTTATCCGTTGCATCGAGCCGAATGTCAGATGGGCACGGAGACTGGAACGTTAACTTCATTAAGGGATACGAGTGAGAGAGTGAGAGCGAGTGAAAGTGAGAGAGAGAAAGCCAGTGAAAGTGAGAGAGAGCGAGCGAGTGAAAGTGAGAGAGAGAGCGACTAAAAGTAAGTGAGAGAGTGCGACTGAAAGTGAGAGAGGTCAGGGAATATGGTCTTTATCTCACAAACGGCCCGATACAATGATAAATTTAATTGATTGATTATAGAGTATAAGTAGGCGCACTATGCGATGCTAAAAATATTCTATACGTAAGCTTGCAAATGGTATTTGCAAAACTTAACCGTATTCAGGAAAGCTCACGAGCTGAATGGAATGATATCCTGCTCTCTTGGCGGCTTCGAGCCAAATCGCTTGTAATACACCTCAGATGATATGTATGTATATTCGTTTTCATATGGAACGAGTTTTGTTCTGAACGTGAGTATAATTTTAAAAAATTCAACTATTTAAATTTTTTAAACTTATTAGTTCTTCTGGAAAATTTTTATCTTCAAGAAAACCTTTCATGTTTCCCGGCGAATTGCTATAAATGAACGGACAATTTTCCGGGTCCACGTAACCGAGTCTCAGGCTTGACATCTAAAGTAATCAATATCAGGAAAAGGATAAGGTAAGAGTGATTGAAAGAGTGATTTCCCCTCCTTCAGCAGAGCTGGTTATTTTCGGTTGGAGCGTCTTTAGAAAATAGAGACGCGCAAACGGGAAAAAAATGTAAAACAGGCATGATCAGCAAGGTTAGCAGAGACATTGACAGTTGAATCAGAGATTTATCTCACTACATGAAACTAGATCAAGCAAAATAAAATTACGGGTAGGCTGTAGAACGTCTTAAGCTTAAGACAGTGAGAAGCTATAAATTCAATAAGCTTCTAACGCTGAGAGCGCGGAGGCGAGGGAGCGAATAGGAAGTATGTACGTATGTATCTATGGAAGTATGTACATATGTATCCATGTTTATATATGTACTTATGTAATGACTTTGCACCAAACATAGCTAGTAAACTTTAAAACCATACAGCTTATTAATAAAATTTCAAACTTTTTTTTAAAAAGAGCTTAAAAGACATTACTCATAATAAAACACTAGCCTCATGGTCAGGCTTCGTCCGCTCGTTGAGAAGCATGTGGTACTGATTTCATGATGAGATTTCTAATGAATTCTCACTATCCATAAGATGGCGACATTGGCGTAGTACACTGTAAAACAAGAAATATTTCTATTTTTATTATTTCATAGCCTTTGACAAATCCAAATATATGATATACTAATATAAAAAGCATATAAAAGTAACTTACTACATAAGTCATAGCAGTTCATCGACATATCCTCATTAGTATTAGGGGCAGATGTATGCTGCTAGGGGAATCTAGAACTCGCTGTCATAGGGGCGAAGAGATGAAACGGCCGTCGCCGCTTGAGTGGAGTAGTGTGTGACTACCAGAAGGGCGGAAATCGATGGGAAGTCTCCCTTCATTCTTTCTCTCTCTCTTTCCTTCTCTTTCTATCCCTCTATCATTACCTCTCACGCTCTATCTCATCTGTCTGTGGTCTATACCTTCTTTGCTCTCTCCTTGCACTTACATACATATGTCTTTGGGCGATAAATTATTAGGCAACAAAGCTCTCCCTTGAATAACGCGAAGAAGACAGGCATATTCTCTGGGATGAACAAGTTGTCGAAATGTCCATATTATAGAATTTGCCCCGCTGTCTCGATGAAAATGATTATTTTAATTGAAAATCATATCGTCCAGCAATCTCGTTCTTCCATTTCGAGCCTCTGTGCCGCAATAAGTGACAGAGTTTAAAAAATATTTTATTCAAAATAAAATATAAATTTGTTAGTCATTAATACACACACAAATTCTTCCTTTAATGTGGTCGGCGTATATGTGATGCTCACAGCCCATATCCCGTCAACTAGCTCTGAAAACATCATCGTTTAACCAACACGAGATTGACAAGGGCGTAAATTCGTCTTGCAAAAATGTATAAAAAAAACTTACTATTTTTTCATGGCGGTTGTTTCTGAGGATAGCTTCGAGAATCCACAACGAGAAGAAGATATGCACCCTTTCTGACGGAGACCTTCCATCATATGGACGTAAGCAAGTTATGCATGACCTTAATTGAAAAGGCATAAAAGCATATTTTTTGGAGATAAATGCATTTTCCTTGATTAACTTGAACAGCTCTTGAAAGTAAACGATGGGAAATACTAACCTGATGGTGAGTCGGATGGTAATTTGATTCCAAGTGAACATTCGATGCCGGAAGTGAGTTAGCAGATGTATACTGCCAGTGGAACGTGAAGAATTCGCTATTTATGAGCGAACTACAAATATAAATTTTGAGAAAGAGGAAGAAGACGACGAAATAGTATCAATTGTCGTCAAGATGCTGATGGTGAGAATTAAGTACAAAAGTTATCTAGAAAAAGAAAGTAGCATTGCTTCTCCTCTCGTGTAAAGAGGGAAGAATGAGAGCAATCCTTGTGCTTGCTGTAATCGATGTGTGACTGAACCATGGCAGGGAGGGGCCGGGCCCTGGCTCTACTCTCTCTCTCTCTCTCTCTCTCTCTCTCTCTCTCTCTTTCTTTCTCTCTCTTTCTCTCTCTCGCTATCTCTATGTCTCTCGCTATCTCTCAATATCTCTCTCTCGTTATCTCTCACTGTCTCGCTCACTCTCTCTCTCTCGCTATCTCTCAATGTCTTTTCTTAGTCCTTTCTTTCCCTCTCTAACTATTTATTCGCTCTCTACGATTCCATTGTATTTCGCATTCACAAGATGCCTCGTCCACTTCTGCTCTCAAGCTGCCTTTCGCTGTGTCTCCGCCGTACATTTTTCGATATGTTCTGGGTCAATTGAACTATCAAGACAGTAGAAGAATAATCTTCAAGCAACGAACGTGTTTATTTGGCTTGCATTGTCGAAATATTCGATGGTAATATTCACGTTACAGTTATTACCATCGAATGTTTCGAAGATCGCAGAATGCAGTCCGAGCTATGAGAAATTCGACTTCTATTACCGATAAACGATGAAATATTTACATATGTTCATCATTTTCGTGGATCGCCTCGAGGTAAGAAGAGATAAAAGTCTCCTCGAAACAGAATGCTTCCGTATTGAACTTTTTGGCTTCTCTAATAACGAGTTCCCCTCGTTTTTCCCAAACAAGATTAGTTGTGTCTCTCAATATTGTTCATGGCCATATTCATGGCCAAAGTTCATGCTTATCGTGTGCCTGTTGTCGCCGAATACTATGGAAACAACTCTTTCCTCTTTTAATTTTCCGTCATCTTAAAAAATAACGATGAGATTAATGTAAGATTCATTGACTCGGCACTAAAATGTGGCATTCAGCTTCTGGGACACAACACAATGAAATGAATGGGCGCAGGCGTTATGTTCTACCTAGAATGTGCTTGCTCACTACAATTCTGTATCTTAACATTATTTTCGTCTCTTGGTTTTCTTCACTACTAATTCAAACAAATTCCCTATCCATTTATCATCGACCTCTCTGATTACACTATTTATTTATTCATTAACATTATGCATAATACCTGACATTCGTGAATCAAATCTCAATTGGAACAAACAAGAAGACAAAAAAGGGAGAGAACATAAAATCGTATTTCAATATACATTTTAGTATGCATATTGATGTGTAGCTTCATCAAGTTGATGTTATTTCATCACAATTGTGGGCTTTCATCGAAGAGCTCTCCTCCGCTTTTTCATCGCTCCTAAATGATAAACATGAGTTCTTTTTGGAGTAATTGTTACCCTTTCCCGACGCAGGCTCTGCTTTCTCTATCTCTATCTTTTTCTCAAGTTGCAATTTCGAATTTATTTTAGTTTTGTTACTTTATTTCATTTACAGAAAATAAATATATAGAATGAAAAAATTGCCTAATCTCGCCGGCCGCAATCCAGAAAGTGTATGCGGCGATCATTGAAAGGAGGCCCATACCGACGGCGTAGTGATAGACAGAAAGCAGCGGCGACAGCACAAAAAGTACAACACCCGCGATTGCCTTAAATGAGCAAAAAAACTCACTCTTGAATTGGCGCCTTTTTGCCTGACACAAGGGATGGTGTGCTTTAGAAGACGAGACTTCAATAGTCAGAAAAATTAAAAATAGATTATGGCAAAGTTGCGTGCTCTTTTAACATTACTGATGGTAATTCTTCTCTTCATCACCATGAACTGTGAGCCATGAATGATACGGTAGAGTGAGAAAGACAGACATAAACAGGAACAGAAAGAGAACGAGAGAAAGAGAGAGAGAGAGAGAGGTAGGGAGAGAGAGAGAGTGTGTGTGTTTGAGAGAGAGAGAGAGAGCTGACTTGATAGAATCGAGCGATGGCGAATGACTGGGCGCGAAAGGCGGGCAGGACGAGCGAGCTGATGACTCCTCGCGTCGTGCCGTTCGCGTTGCCAGCCATGCCCATGAGGACGGCGACACCCAGGCAAATCCAACGGCTCAAATCAGAATATGACTTTGTTCTTCCTCAAAAAGGGCAAGGGCTTCTTCTAAATACATCAATAAAGTTTAAAACTATTTTTAAATAAAACTGTTTAGGGAGATTGGCACGCAGTAATTCGTGTTGTGAAATAAGTACAATATAAATACATAAATGATATTGTGAAACATGATTTCTATTATTTTTATTAACTATTAATGAAACTACCTCGGCTGAAAAAGCAACGCCTTCTCGTCGTTCGTCGTGTACGTCGACGGCGCTGGCGTCGACGCGAGAAAGAGAAAGTAGACGAGAAAGTGGACGGAGATGTTGACGAGCAACAGAGGACGGAGACCAATGTTGCGGACGCGACCAGACGCTGCCGCAGTGAAGATGCCCACTGGATAATAAAAAATACTCGCAACAGACTTCGTAATTACTTATGTACAGTAGCGTGCAATAAAAGTGTATATTTTGGTTTTTCATGCATATTTTTCTTCCAAGTGAAGGAAAGTTTATGAAATTTTCAGGATCGCTTCTGTATAGTGACACACTTAAATTAATATAATATTGGTTTCATTGATCCACTACTGATCGAGGAAAAAAATCAATAACTCAAATTACCCGTTTTGAATATTTATTCGTGCTGAACAAAATGATTTATTTCTTTGATCTTAGGTGAGTTATTATGGGTATTTTATTTTATTTGCATTGAATAACATCCCTGCGATAACTTTTAGGTCTAGTTCTTATTTAATCTCATGTTGTTAGATGCTGGCTGCCCTTAGTTCGAGATTCATTCAATCGGCCTGAGATGCAGAAGGCTCAGCAGGATAAAATCAATCATTTGCCCATGTACTAGAAAGACAATTTAATGCCGTGATTGATATAGTTACGCCACCTGTCAAATATGGCATTTTCTCGCCTTTTAGGTGTCTTCAATCGTGCATTGGTTTCTTTAAGCCACATGAAGTCAAAGATAAAACAAGGCTGCCCAAAATGAAAAAGCCTATTAACTATCATTTGAGATAGGCAAAACCGTGTTTGAAACACGGACGCCTTCATAGCATCACTTTAAGTACGTCAGGGCTGCGGACGAAAGCTGACTTCATGTGGCTTAAAGAAACCAATGCACGATTGAAGACACCTAAAAGGCGAGAAAATGCCATATTTGACAGGTGGCGTAACTATATCAATCACGGCATTAAATTGTCTTTCTAGTACATGGGCGATTACTTAGTTCATGGGCAAATGATTGATTTTATCCTGCTGACCCTTCTACATCTCAGGCCGATTGAATGAATCTCGAACTGAGGGCAGCCAGCATGTAATAACATGAGATTAAATAAGAACTAGACCTAAAAGTTATCGCAGGGATGTTATTCAGTACAAATAAAATAAAATACCCATAAAACTCACATAAGATCAAAGAAATAAATCATTTTGTTCAGCACGCCTAAATATGCAAAACGGGTAATTTGAGTTATTGATTTTTTTTCTCGATCAATAGTGGATCAATGATACCAATATTATACCATTTTAAGTGTGTCACTATACAGAATCGATCCTAAAAAATTTCATAAACTTTCCTTCACTTTGAAGAAAAATATGCATGAAAAACCAAAATATACACTTTTATCGCACGCTACTGTATGTCGAAATTTAACGCGCCCTTTCAGGATGTGTGTCTATTGAATTAGGGATGTGAATTTTTAATTTCATTTTAGTGTGCCTACTTCGGTCGTCATGCATCAGCAGGGGTCGTCATGCATCAGCACGAAACAGAAAGTTTTGAAAACAAAAAAATATATTGACATTGAGAATTAATTAGTATGTTTATTGAGCAATAGGACTTCTTTTTAAAAGAAATCTAACTAAATAGAATGCCGACGAGGGCGAACATGGCATAGTAAGCAGGGAGCATTGTGTCTGTGCTGAGAGTGTTCGTGAAGGCGAGAGACGTCGGGTAAATCGACAGCCAGAAAGAGTGGAAGGCGCCCATGTAGAGGTAGTAAGGCGTAACCAAGAGAATTCGACGATGAGACAACGCGCGCAGCATCTTCCCTGAGAAAGCATTGAAGACCATTCTTCTACTGTCTTGATAGATCGACGAAGAATATTTAATATTTTTTTATTCAGCGATATCATCATCATTTAATGATATGAACATTAATTCAATCAATAAAAGGAATAAGAAAGTATTGATTTATTTACCTATACAAGGATGGCCCAATCAATCGTTGGGGGGGGGAGAAGAAAAAACAGGATGAACAAACGAGTCTGCTCAAGTAGCCCCTGCGGCGGTTCCTTTCTCTTGTCGCATTCATCGGCGATGCTGTCATTGACGGGCCGTGTCGGCAGCAACGCGAGCAACGCGGCAGACAGAAGAGACAGACTCGCGAAGGCACCGAAGAGGATTCTTTCAAATAAAGGTAGATAAATAATTTTAAAAATATATTTATATTACAAGAATTTTGAAAAACATATTGTGAATAAGTAGATCAAGAGGTTAAAAATATATACTATATGTAAATTAAATTATAAAAAAATTTTATTGTGAATAAAAAAGATCCAAACCGAATTTCCGCGTCTGAGTAGTATCGATATCCACCGTCGGCCAAGTCAGAAGCGCCCTCGGCTACGCTAAAGTTGCTGCAGACGATGTAGACCAGACCGCCGAAGAAAATGCTAAAATCGATCATGTATAAAAATTTTTGCGTATCCAGAAAGAGCAAACCTATTTATATCCACGTATATTGTTTTATGTAGAATTATGCTTCATGGGGCATTGTTTTGCAAAGGCCAATTTTTCACTATCAAACGAACTTGCCTTGAGGTCATCATGGACCACGCAATGGATTGGTTGCGCGAGATCGTTCTCCTTGTAGAGAATTCGATCATGTATTCCATATATCCGGTATGAAACGCTGTGAAAATGTAAAAGTAGCCATTAGCAAATGGCAATTTTCAAAAGTAAAAAAAAGAAGAAACAATTAAATACAAGAGAGAGAAGGGCCGAGGGCGACGCAGCCAACAAAGTAAAGGACGCGGTGAAGAAAGAAAAATGTCATAAAATAGAAAGTGATTAGAAGTGCGCCGATCGACATCAGCCACTGAAAGAGGAAAGGTAAAGAAAAAACAGTTGATACTCTCTCGTAAATTTAATTTAGATGGACATATATGTACATATATGCTATATTTTGTAAATTTATTGCTGATTAAAATTAAATCCAAATAAAAAAAGCGATGAAAGAAGCAAAGTCGCACTTTTGGTCGAACATAATTAAGGTATGACGGAGCGAAAAATGCCGTAATACATAACGCTCCGTTGAAGACGGCGAGGCTGAACAGGCAGCCCATTTTTGGCAGATTAATATTTTCAGATCACAATTCTGCATTATTGATTGAAACAGAATATAAAGGTTGTTGCCCGCATATATGTAGGATATATGTAAGAACTTTTGCTTTACGTATTATAAAAAAAAGCTTATTACACATTTTATTGATGAGTATATTACCACATGGTAGATCACTGACCCATAGTAGCCATCGTGGCTGCCAAAGTCTTCCGGTCGCCGCTGATGCAGCGAGTGGAGGATTGGCTCGACAACGAAGCTCTCAATGAACAGCGCGGTCAAGACAGAGCACCGCCATCTCCATGCTATGGGCCATCTCCGGGGACTATCAAAGGAGCCGGGGCCAAAAGTCTCTTTGCCCCTCTCGTACAGAACATGAACATGATAACAAAAGGAGGGAGAATATAACCTGAATGTCATATCCAATAAACATGAACAGAGAAGCGACTCCAAGGAAGAGGGCGCAGATCGTCTGGTATCGCGAATCGCTCATTCCATCGAACATGATTGTTAAATACCAGTCCTTAATGTTGTGGTAAGTCTTTTAGGATGACAAAAAAGCAAGAAGAAACAGTTGAACGCATGCAAATTTTATAGTATTTGGTGAGACAAGGTCTGTATTTTTTTTCAAGCGCAGTATTTATAACTTGATCAAAGAGAACACGATTAGCGCAAAATGAAGATTGGACATGAATACGAATTCGTTAGGAGCTTATCGAATGATAAAAGCCGGTTGTGCAATATTGAGAAACGAGACACCCGGAACACGGCGACTTTCGAGGGGTGAAATGACTGGATTTTTGGGTGCGGAAAAAAATCTTCTCGAGGAGTTTTCCCTTTTTTGCATCAAATGGATCGCTGAAAGTGATGAATGTTTCATAGTTAGCCGGTGGGTCAGGTATGCAAAAAGTTTGGGCCGTTATTCCATTCACCTGTTTATGTGTAAATATTAAATCTTCAGAGGTACCATGTTGATATTGGGAACCATGCAGAAGGTCAAGAACCATAAATATTTCGATTTATGATTATCGCAAGATACATATTTTGTCACATGAATTACATTGATAATAATCGCCTGACATAGAAGTCCTGCCCTGTTGATGAAGAGTAGGAGGAAGAACAGTTCATGGCAGAGAAAGATAACAACTTGAAGGATGAATGCTTGAAGAAATCAGTTGTATTTTGTTCTTTAAGTGATATTGAAACGGTGTAGTTGAACTGTGTCCAGTAAACAATGATAGATGACATTGCTATGCTGACGAGTTGTAGAAGGAAGGCTTGGCAAGCCATTCTTCTGAATATTCATAAGCGTAAAGAAGTGATGCGACATCGTGATTGGTACAACATTCTTCTGTTGAATGTTGTTTCGATTCACGTTACAGTTATTAAGGCGATGATTTTGAATAAAATTCGATTTCGCTAAGAATTTTTGTATTCCATCTATTATTATTCACTGGACAGATTTCGTCGGGCATTCATTCTTCAAGTTGTCTTCTTTTTGTGCCTTGAGCGGTTTCGTTCCGGCTGTCTCGTTTAGCAATATTGCACAATTGCCATGCGATAAGCCTCGCGAGCTGTTTAATATTCACGTCCAAAGGTGATTATGATAGTTTGGCTTTTGTTGAAGATATAAATGTATACACTTTCACAAAATACTACAGATTTAGCATTCGTTCAACCCTTTCTATTTTTCATCCTAAAAGACTAGCCATAAGATTAAGGTTCAGTGGCTCGACGATGGCCGATTATGTTTCAAAGCTTAACCTATTCGCACTACCTGACCACTCCGTGAGCCAGGGGATGCGTCTCGAACGGCTCCGAGCGGCTCGAGCCGTACGAGCCAAGTTAAATTAAAAATCGGAGAAGCATTTTTGAATTCAGCACACTCTCTCGCATCGGTTGAAGTCAAAAAGTACTGAAAATATTGCATGCTAGCTGAGATTGCAATATCCCGAAAAATTCAGCCGTTCGTAGCGAGTCACTAAGATCCGCTCCGTTAAAACACGACGGTCGGTGTCGGAGCGGCGAGTGGAGGAGCCGCCGCCGCGAAGCCCAAACTCTTCGCAGATGTGTCAACTGCCGAGACTGAAAGTGTTTTTTTTTGCATCTTCTTAGATGTTGGTTAAATTTCTAATGAATCAGGCGGCAAAGATTTTGAGACAAAACCGAAGGAAGCATCGAGCAACCCAAACCCGAAAAGACAGATGTGGGGACGCTTGAGGCAGCGGTCGCTGAATATTGAAGAACTGCTTAATGCACTGCTTTTTTTTTAAGAATCATTGAAATTAGTTAATTCTACAAATTTTGAAAATGAAGAAACTTTCGATCACTGAGCCGGAAAGAGAGGAAGTCGGGGTGGAAATGGGCTTCTCGCTGCAGCGTGGATTGATGATCGGTGAAGGGTCGCGTGCCTGGAAGTCGAAGGATGGCCTCCGCAAGGGCGCGAAGGGGCAGAGGGAGCGGCAGAGGGGAAGTCGGAGGAGAGATGAATAAACGAGGCATGGTTCGATTTGATTAGATGGTCCTGCCCCGAAGCTTCAGCTACCGTGCTATTCTTCCTTGGCAGTGAAGCAACTGTCTCAGAAGGCCTCTGTTGCGATTCGCAATTCGTCTCTGCCGACTTCAAGTTGTCCTGCAACTTCATTAATTTGTCGTCAAACTTTTTGTTGAGTATCACTTGTTGTAAAAATTGAATAAAATGCCTTCAGTTGAGTTCTTTGCAAATTAATTGCATACATTCCTTCAGAAGCTTCAGAAGTGAAGCTAGAAGTGTTCTTGAGAAGGATCTTGATGTCCTATTTGCGGGAGGGAAAAGTGAGACTGTCCTTTCGGTAACCTCTCCTTTTCCTCTTTATATCTATCTACATCTGCATGAATTTTAAATAACGGCATTTGAACAATGACTAATTTGTTGATTTAAATACTATATTTTGAGGGAATTGAAGGATAATTAAAATATATTACAATTCACTTTTTCGATAGACCAATTTCACTAAAAACAAAACATTTGACGACACAATTAAGATTGTTCTAAGGGAACATGGAAAAATTGCATTGACCGGAAATGAATTATTGCATTCTAAGGACAACACAGGTCTTCAGTACTTTCCATGACAATGAACTCGCAGTGTACTTGAAAGTTGTCTTCTAAAGTTTAGCTGACCTTTCCATTCTGGCAACTATAAAAGGGGCCGTTAGCCATCATTTCACCACTCTCATTCTCGCTTGCAAATCGTGAGGCGCTCGTTCGGCTCGTCCATCGACGTCTGACAATGAGCTCTCTCGCCTACGCGCGCTCTCTCTTCGCTCTCTGACTTCTCTGCTCTCTCTCGCTACCAACAAGGAAATCATGTGCTTTGGCAAGAATAAGGCGCCCGCCGGTGTTCGTTTTAGTGGATTTGTGAACTTTTTTATCAGAACAGCTCGGGAACCCTTTCAATTTAATAAAATGCCGCGAAATTTTATTTTAATTTATAACTAAGTTTTTCCAGGGCGCTGGAGCCGCTGCAGGCAAGTCGATGGCCGGTGGAGCTGCCAAATCTGCTGGCGATGCTGCTGCTCCGTGCGTATTTCTTCTCTGTCACTCACTTCTTCTCTTTATCATATCACTTCTTCGCTTGCTTCATTCATTCAACATTAAACATAGATCTTCAATACACCATCACCAATCTTTCTCACCCTCCCCTCCCCCAATCATTTTGGGAATAAAGTCTTGAAAAAAGATGAGGCTTGTTTAAAATGATGCAATGAGACATGTATGTATGTAACCAATATAGGAAGTTGGTTCGTTGCATCTTTAGTGTGGATATCTCCAGGCCGGATTCGTGGTGTTGGACACTAAAAAAAATCCCTAATAAATCTACCTACTTCTGTTTTTCTTTTCTAAACTGTTTCTCCACCCCTCCACCTCCATTCAAAATTATTCATTTTCCTAACTACGTGCGATTCACCATGAATCATAATTCCTTGGAATTTGATGTCTCAACTTAGACATCTCCCGTTATTCGAATGTGCCTGCAAGAGGAAGCTTGAGCCCTCATGTTCCTCTTTCAATCTCCTCTCCATTACTGTTCCTTATCCAAAAATTCGTGCCGTTAGTTCGTCTTGGGCTGCCCACTGGAGTTGCTGCAAATGAATATAAAATAAAAATATATATCTGCTTCTCTGACACTCTCTTGATTGTGTTAAGTCTCTCACTTTATCCTGATCTCTCTCTCTCACTCTCCATCTATTGACGGAAAAGAATGGGTATTCTGCTGACCTCTCAGAACCGAAAAATTTTCTTAGTACTGCTTGTGATTTCTCTACTTGTATTCTCTCCCTGGTCGGGAAACAATAGACTGTTATTTTATTCACGCGAAAAATGTGAAGAAAAGATAACTTCTAAACCCCACGGCACTGGAAAACAAGGGTTCTACTTACTCTTCGAAGCTTCATCTATTCTAGTATTCATAAGTTCAGCAGTTTTTACATGCATTATTCAAATTTTGTCGATATTGCACGGGTTGATTTGAATACCGCTTCAAGAAAATATATTCATTATTTATCTAAGAATTAAAGGACGATAATTAGTAATTCTTTCTTATGGAGAATTACTTACTTGCCAGCAAGCTATTGTTATTACTATTACAGCTATTACTATTACACTGTATGAAATGAATTAAATAAACTATCTCTTTTTCGTTCTTTCCCTATCAATCTAACGCGAATGTCAGGCGGTCCGCACATATTGACTTACAATTTCGACAGAGTTCGATTTCGCGCCTTTTCCAGATAATGCTAAACTGGAAAAGGCACGAAATATATTTACAATCTTACAGAAGCTCGACTTTAGAATGAAAACGGTAACACCAAAAAGCAAATATGATAACAATTCTCTACAATTCTTTCTGTCACATGATGAATTATTCACCTGTCATTCTGTCCGTTTCTCTCTCTCTTTCTATCTGTCTTTCACACTACATTTTCCTCACTATACTTTCGTCTGAACTCCCTCATTCCTTTCGTCACGACAGGCCATTAAAGCATTGTATTTTTTAAGAGAGAGAGAGAAAGAGAGAGAGAGAGAGAGAGAGAGAGAGAGAGAGAGGGAGAAAGAGGGAGATTGGGAAGTAATCACTTTACTCTATTTTTTGACTCATCGGAGACAAATAATGTGTTATAAGTTAGTCGCCACAAGAAGTTTCAGCATTGAGGTGTGAAACACACAGTAATTAGCTGTTCAACTGAGGCAACTTGCGGTGGAGATGGCTAGAGAAGTGGAGACAAATAGAAAGTGGAGAGAGAGAGGGAGCAAATGAGAGATAGTGGGAGAGAAAGATAGAGAGAGAGCTAATTATGTAATTAGGAGGGAGGTGATACATACATTGCCTTTTGTTTAAATGCTGTATTCATTGTCTAATCAGTTCTCGACAAGTCGTCTCTCGCCAATCACGCGCGTTCTTCTTCAATCTTCAATGGCAGCATACATCTGCCACTCTTCGGAATCTTCATCTGCTTAAATGGGACCGTCAATCTTTTCCTGTGGAAATCGTCTACATATTGTTCCAGCTAACACGAGCACAGCTGATGGAAACTATCGATCAGGTCATTATTTTGATAACATCCTTAACAATTTATTAATTTCACAACTATGTAAATATATGACCAACTTTTCTTTTCTTTCAGTTTACTTCTTAGTATAATTCGTAATTCGATTGCTGTGAAGTAAGAATTTAGCAATGTCGTCCAACATCTTCATTCCCCTTCTGGGCCTCGACCCGGCACTTCGGGCGGATGGGCCGCAGGCGAGGATCGTCCTCCGGAGTATCATTCGACACACCCGTCTGTGTAAGGGAAGCCACGTGGGCGGTGAGGGGCGGAGGCGTGGAACAGCAGTATCTGAAGGACGTCCAGGTCGCGGCCGGGCCTCTCCCACCATTCCATGAGAGCCAAGCCGTGGCCCGAGTGGGTCGACAGATCGACAGAGCGCTGCAGATCCTGACGTCGAGAGGATGAGGGCTGTACGATCTCGAAGCACTGGCCGTCCCGGCGGACAGGTTCCCCCTCCCACAAGGACGAACACTCGCCGAACCAAACCTCCGGCGCACTCCTCTCTCCCTACCATCTTGGCTGTGAACTAACAATTTTGCTATGTCTTCAATAAATGTTAACTTCGTGTAATGTGTGCGTGTGCATAACAATAACTTTTCAAATGTAGACAATACAATGACAATTGCACAGCGACGTGCATAAAGAAAGCTTTAAAACAGCTGACTCTTACAATTAGCAGGATGGCAGCAACATTCAGCGATTAATAACGATAGAACAAGAGACACAAAGAAAAAGAAAAGGCGAGAGAACAAGAGACTCAAAGAAAGAGACAAAAGACGAGAGAACGATAACAAAGAAGCTGAAAAAAGAAGGCGGAGCTTACCGTCTTGTAGAAAATGAGCGCGGTAAGGGAGAAACAATCAGTTTCTATTCTTATTTTTCTTTACTTATTTTATCAATTTTTTTCTAGTTTAAAGCACTTGTGTCAACTTCTTCCTCTCAGGTGAACCTCGTCGTGACGGTGATGGACTACGACTTGCAGAGCAGCAACGATGAAATCGGCCACTTCATCGTGGGCCCGCTGGGAGGAGAAAGCGGCAGGCAACAGTGGAAGGCGGCCATTGAGTAGCAGCCGAATGGTTCAGTCGCAGCATGGCACAAACTCTCGCCCAAGTGGTAGAGGGGTGGGGGGTCAAGGACCCATTACTATGCTCCTGAGGAAGGGGGGTGAAGGGCCCTACTAACTAAGGGGTCGCATCTCACCATAAGACAAGTCTCCTACTGCATATTGTGCCAGCACCCAAGAACATTCACCCTTTTTTACACCAATTTGCAATATTATGGACCACAAGAAAATATTTTGGATTAGTTTGAAGTTGACCAATTGAGCGACAATTTAAGACTCTTTATTGTCTATTCTAGAGATAGCGTCAAGATTTTTATTCACTGTGTACAAACGTATTTAATCCTTCACATATTTTCCGCGAACTCGAATTCGAAGTCAGTAGTTTCATGAACCAATTAGTTTGCATTTCGTTAATCTAAACATCCACTCCGATCTCGCATTGCCTCCTGTTCCCATACAGAGTTGCTCTTTCTTTTTAAAATATTTTATTTTATTGAAGGCACGGGGCCGTTATCACTGACTTGTTTCACAAAGAAACCAGTGACACTGATCGTGAATGTTGCCATACATTCTTCGATAAAGATCGATCCTTCAACGTTTACAGATAAATTAATTTTCCATCACTCACCGTGTAAAGTGAAGAAAAGAAAACGAGCTCGTGGAAATGTTTATTGAAAGCAAAGAAAGTGGCATGCGACCGAGCTTCTTCTTATTGTTAGATATCTCGAACTCTTTGGGACTGTAACTTTCCGCATGTCTGCAGCGAGCGTTCATTCCGATGCAATGTCGACTTGGTACTTTTGATTGGTCCAGTCGAGTCAACGATGATCAGATCTCAAGAATGTGCTGCCACAAGAGCCATCAACTTGGCGTTGTGCATAGGAACAGATTGGCGTGTTCATGCAAATGCCTCATCAGTAGTTGGTGTTTGAACAGGCAAATACGAGCAAATAATACCGCGTAAAGCGACCACGAAGGGGATGCAGCTATCAATAGCTACTTGTTTACCACGTGACAACAGAATCAACAATATCCCGCCAGTTACCAAGAAGATTTTTTTCCGTGCAGTTTTGTTAAGGTTAATATTTGTTCCTGTAGATCTCTATTTATTGTTTTTACGGATTCGAGCGGGTAGTCGATTTTTTAAAACTTTTTAAAAATTATAAAGGGAAAGGATGTTAATTGTTTAAGTTGTGATAATGATACATATATAATATGTACATCGGGGTGAAGAGAGTAAGGGCTCAAGCATCGATATCTGAGGAAAGGGGGCAGCAGTTTGAGACCCTCGTGTTCCTCTTTCAATCTCCTCTCCATGACTCTCCTCCTCAAGAAAAAATTCGCGCCGCTCGTTCGTCGTGCGCTGCAAGCTGGCGTTGCTGCAAAGTCAAATACAATTAAATATAAATATGCTTCTCTGACACTCTCTCAACTGTGTTCTCTATTGCTTCATCATCTTCGTCTTTCTCTCTATTGATGGAATGGACATTCTGCTGACCTGAATGTTTGGTGGGCCCCACTTCGCGGTCGGACGGAAGAGGGAAACTGGCTCAGCGTTGTTCGCGATGATCGAGTACAACTGGAAAGATAATAAAAAAATAGCCAAAGCTTCGTTGCAACACAAAAACCAATATTGAACATCATAGGATATAAATAAATGCAAAGTCATAAATGTATGTATGTTATTTAAAAATTATGCAGTGTGCAATATAGTAGACATTATACAGTATGCAATGTACAGTATACCAGCTATATAAAATCAACTACTAGAAACCTTGAAGAGGAGTACCAGGACCGGCAGAAGAGTCACGGCCATTATTAAGACATTGGAAGTGCAGAACACACGAAACTCTAACTTCCATGAGAAGTAGGCGATTGTCTGTAAGTTTTAATGATGAAAAATAAAATAATAATAATATTATTATTATGAACACACAACGTAGATTGGCATGAGGAAGTAGTGACAGTACGCTCGGCAGAATTCAAGAAGCGTGAATGTCCACCAGTGAAACTTGACGCCTCTTCGCGATCTCATCGTCTGCAAAAAGAGAGCTAGAGGGGAATCGAACTCGGCGTTGCTGCCTGACAAGAATAGACGCTTAGCACTCGACCATAACGCACAATTAGATTGACGATGATGCGGCGGTCGCCGTAGAGGAAGACGACGGCCGTCAGCTCAAGGAGCGCAGCCAGAAGCTGCCAGCAGACAGTATAATCCGAGCTCAGTTCAGGAACGACGATGTTTACCTTGCCAGTCTAGGAGAAAGTATCGATTTTTTAAATGTTAGAAAATGTAATTTTTTTTACAGTTATTTATTTACATACATACATATATATTAGTTTCATTAGTATATAACGATCCATGAAAACTATTAAATAATAAGATGAATAAGTAAATTTTATTCGCAATTTCGAGACAACTATCTTTGAACTACAGCAGAGAAGTTGACTCTTACAAAATGGAAAAATTGATTGAACGCTGCAACCAGACAGATCGCCTGAAAGTAAAAGAGATTAGCGAAAAATTGAAAAATTTCTAATTGTAAGCTGTAAAACTAGACAGTATCGAAAACGCACGTAGAGAATCACGAAGCGTGAAATCCTCCGATTCATACGTAAAATAGTCGCGTATACGATGTTCAGTGTCATCAGCAGAAATTCTGCCGTAATCGCCTGCAAACCGAAATATTTTAGATATATTTTATAATTATTTTAATATTTTAAATTAATTAAAAAAGGATTTCCCTGCAAACTGGGTATTTCTTTTTTTTAAAGAATATTTTAAAAGACCATATGAAAATTGACAATTTGTTTATTTATTTATTTATTTATTTATTTATTTATTTATTTACATCAGTTAAGATGTGACAACACTGGGAGAGATGAAGAGTATTGTCAATATTGTTCGTGAGAAGGGCGGGAAATTTAAAAATACTCTCTTTTTTTTGTTGCTTTAAGCGTACAATATAACCGATGGCGAATACGCCATAGACGCCGAAGAGAGCAGATATGGCTCCTCCTCCAAAGTTGGGCAGCACGTGAAGGTAAATCCCGACAACCTCGAACGAGAATTCAGACGTTCGGCTTCTTTGCACTGAAAACAAAATTTTCCTTGCTTTGTTGAATATTAATTGTTTACCGGTTCATGGTCACTATTTATTTTTTTATTAAACAACAACTGATTCACGGAAAACGCTTAGGCTTCTTGTAAGCCCTCTTTCACATTTACAGCAACACTTAATGGATCATAAAATAAATTCTTGAATTCGCGCCTTTTTGCCTGAACGAAAGAGGGAAAAAAAACGAACAAATCTGCATGATGTCTGAGGTCTGTAGATGGGGATTGAAGTTGGCATAGACTAAGATTGCGAGCGCGACCAGCGAAATGGTGCAGAAACTCAATGTGAGCAGCCCAACAACCGAAACCAAGACGGCCGGACTGAAGCGATTTAATCGATATTAATAAGAATGTAATATTTTTCAATACATAAAATTTCAAAAATTTTCTATAACCGAAAGAAGCGACGCCGCAGATTCGCCTGACTCGACGCGATAATCCACGTTCCATCGCCAATGCAGAAAGCCGTTGAGGCCTTGGAAGGGAGGCAATACTATTTTGAATTTAGTTAAGGAAAATACGGTATTTTTTTGTCTTAGAATTTTTTGATATAAATTTAAGCAGGGAGAACATGGTTGCTGAAAACACGGTATTTGTGTTTAGTATTTTCTGAATGAATTGGGAGACGAATATAACTTATTTTCGAAATAATAAAAAACCGTTTGAATAATATTCATGCAAGCGTTGAAATCGATCGCATCCCATTGAATGAAGAGGACATCGCTCAGCCGAACATTCTAAACAGCAAAATCAGTTGTCAAATAGAGTCTAAAAACAAAATGGACAATTTTTCGTACGCCTCCACTACCATATGAAGGCAGAATAAGAGCAGTGCAGCAGCAGAGGCGAAAGGAAGAAGCGCCAGCCACTTTGAAGTCTAAATTATCTCTCCCTCTCTCTTGCTATCAGCGAAGGCGCTTAAGAATTTGAAACGACTTTTCCATGTATTTTGTGCTCTCTTCAAGAACCTTTTCAATGAAATTAATTCCTCGGAGCGAGATAAAGGCAATGATGAAGAAGCTGAGCATTACAGAGAATAGATGGTAGAGCGAGAGCTGCTGGCTTTCTTCACTGAAAAATCTCTACTTAGTCCTAAATTGCGTCAAGATAAATTTAAGAAATTAAATTCGTTATTCTTCCAACGAGCAAAAAAACTAGCATAAGAAGCTCGGTCGGCATGACATTAGTTAGGCGGGAATTCTGCAGCTTCATCGCAAAAAGAGCCTCTAACGTCGAATTCTGCGAAAGCAATATTATTTTTGGCATTTTATTAAAAATAATATTTTTGAGTATTTCTTAAAAAAAATAAGTAGCAACTCCCTGCTCTCCTATCTTGAGATAAGCAGATAAATATTATGGATACAGTATCCTCTAAATTGATTATTTTGAAAAAAAATAATCTTCATGAAACCTCCGTAATCATATCTTTGCAGACCATCGATGTGCAGGTTACTGCATCGCACGTTTGATTCGGCATTCTGTGACCGCGAGAAACTGAAAATAATATTAATATAAATACTAATAAGTTGAATTTATATCTATTATATTATTATTTAATCTAATTTAACTTAATTTAATTTAGTTTTGTAGTATATGAACTTATTTTTGTTTTATTTAAGAAAATCAATAAAAAGATTATAAATATTATTTCAATCTCCGATCACTGATTGACTGACAAACGTGCTCCTTGCAAGAGACGACGGTGTCACAAGTATTCCAAAGGTTGTCGTTTGTAAACAGCCTCTGGAGCCTGGCAAAAAAAAAGAACGAGAATTTAAGCGAAAAAACGAATTAAATCAGTACAATTAATTCAGGTTTCCATATGGAAAACAACTATGGCAATTATTGGTGTACATTTATTAGCTTTTGTCAGGCAGAATTGTGCATTGCGTATAAGGAGATTGCGCCATTGCCCCGAGTAACAGCTTGCATGAGAATAAGGAATTAATTATTCTGCTTATTCGAATGTGCAAAATTTGTTTCATTTCTCACAACAAAGCAAAAATATGCATGAATTTCGATCCTGTTCAATAATCACAATAATATTATTTGTGCTTGTTGAGGAGAAGGTAGATATTGTTGTAGTCAATCTGCGAAGAAGGGGAAAGCATCAGGACGAGGCGAGTTGCCAGTATGAGATATCCGACGCCTTAAAGGAGCCAAGCACTGATTCTACCGTAGTAAATTATTATATATTATCCCTTCTTTTTTTGGCACCTACAGTAGTCAAAATTAGGACGAGCCATATTTAGCGGACATGCTAAGTATGTCCCGGTAAATATGACTTTCTACCTTCTGGGGTCAAAATGTGCTTTTTGACATTTGTATTGATAGTCTCTGAATGCGCCTCACCAGCCGCTGCGGGGGCGATGCGTGCGAAGAGAATGGTCGGGGGAAGCCGGACGTATTGACCGAGTGCCAACTCGAGATAGCCCATGGGGAGGACGACCACGAGGGTCGCCAGCCAGCATACGAACACTGCAATTACTTTCTTTTATATCAAATTGAACAGCTCTCAACGTTTATGCACAATCTCGCTGCCTACATTTCATAGCCCCCCTTTTGCTTGGGAACTAGTGGGGAAAATGAATTACTGTCGTATCCGTAAGCAAGGACACAGTGGTAAAAGAGAATTAAGGTAGGCGTTGGCGACCAGAAAAACACAGGTCATTGGAATTCCTTGGGTGTCGACATCAAATTATAGTGTGCAGAATACGGTATCCGGAAATATAATTAGTGCGTAGAAGACGATGTTGGGAAACGGCCAAAACTGACATCCTCCACTGCGAAGGTAGCCGTCGGTAAGGTAGACTAGCAACGTCAGGTCCCAAAATGACCAGAGAAGCATCACGTTCTGCAAGCATAAAAGCTAAATAGGTGTAAAAAAATGTTCAAATATTTTTCATTGATTTATATTGATTTTTTTTACCATTTGCCGCTCTTTCAGCAGCTTTGAGCGACTGTGCGTAGCAGCGAGAAGTTCGTTATCGGCCTCTTGAAGCTAAAGAGAAAAGGTTTTAATGAAATGGGACTTTTTTCATTTGCGTAAATGCCTGAGAAAATCAAATATATTTCTCTGCGCGGGAAATATTGTTTTGAAAATACATATTTTTAATCTGACCACTTCTGGCGATGTAACGGGCGACTGCGCGTTTGGCGACTGGGCGCTCTTGTTAACTCCAACGAGATCCTCTGCCTCCTTCTTCTCGACCTCTTGCATCGCCTTCTGCTCTTTCTTCTCTTCCTCCGTCAGCTCCGAGTCCAATTTGTCGTCTTGAAAAGGGAAAAAAATAGGATTCTTAACAGTGAATAATAAAAATGCGCTCAAAAATCTGACCGAATTGAACGTCACCGTAGCCGGCGGAGCGAAGAAGAAGAGTACGGTACTCGTAGGTCTTCTTTTTCTTCATTCGACACAGTCCCTTTGCATCAGTTGACATGGTCGTCTGAGAGAGTGTTCAGGGACAAGAGAGGCGAGGCAGAAAAAGAGAGAGGAAGGGGCAATGAGAGCGGAGGAAGGAGCAGACCACTCACGAAAGCGCGCACACGATGGAATGACGGAGCTCTATTGTGAATCATCCGAAATATCGATAGAAATAGGCGCATTTTAATATTGAAATATTTTAAGGTCCTCAATACATTTCGAAATTCAAATATTTTCACTTTTAGTTAGCTATTTTACATTTTACAATATGCATGTGCAAGTGAAGAATCAAAATTCGATTAACTTCGCTCGAGCGAAGTTAGTTTTGACCATGTCTGGATGGAAAAAAGTTTGAACATCGGTAATTTATGTAAGGGAAATTTGCAAGTGTGTTTTTTTATTCTTCTTCAAAGAAATGTGCATTTCTATGTATGTTGCTAGTATCGATAGGATCTTTGCAATGGTGCAATTGTTTTATTTTGCCAAGTGAGGGGACAGCGATTAACTTGGGTTTCGGCCTGGGCAGTTTGTAATGAGTTTCCCTGGCTACTTTAAAGTTATCTCCAAGGGTGATCCTATTATTTAACTTCTTTTATTCGATCCCTGCCCGGATGCCAAATAGACAGATATTTTATTCACGCGAAAAGCGTGAAGAAAGGATCAATACTAAAGCATGGAAAACAAGGTTCTACTTGCTTTTCGAAGCTTCATCAATTCTCCCATTTACAAGTGCAGCACTTTATACGTGCTTTATGCCAATTTTATCAATAATACCGCTTCGAGAATAGATATCTATTATTCATCTATGAATAATAAATATCTATTCGGACGATAATTAGCCATTCTTTATTGTCATGGAGAATTACTGGCACCATGCAGAGGTGTCAATGGGCCGGCCCGGCCCGGCCCGGCCCATTGACATGACAAACTTAAATATTCAGCGATCGCTCATTTAGAATCATTGACTATAATTGGAAGGATGAAAAGTCTAGACGACCCTTCAATTGTTCACGAAGCTAATTCCTGCTCATTCTGCCCTTCGGAGCGCGTTTCCCGAATAAAGAACATTTGTTCGATTGCGTGATTTCTTCTTTTTCTTCTTTATAAGACGACTGTGAGATGGAAGGTGAAAGGAGAAGTGGAGAATTGATTGGCTGAAGGAAGGGAGAGTGAATCAGAGGTACGGGTACCCGTACCCATACCCCGGGTACTGGCCGACGTAAGCTGAGTAGCCTGCAGTTAATACATAAAAAATGTTGAGAAATTTTTTTACCGTTCATTATTAAAAGCAGACCGTAGGAGCGTAGGCGCCATAAAGCTGAAATTTAAAGCTAATTATATTATATACAATTTAATAAAGTAATCTGATCTAACTGACATTCGCGGAGTAGTACGGGCTGCCGACGGCTAGAGGGCTGAAAAATAGCAGTTCATTTTTTCTTCAAGTATTATTAAAATAAGTCCGTTATTAAACAGACCTATCTTTTTAAATATGTACAACTATAAATTTATTACCAGTACTAGCTCGGGGCGAGAGGGTAGACCATCCTTCGAGAGCGAGGAGACGTCATTCACTCTCTTAAATATTAAAGATTTGCTTCAGATATTCAACAAACAACTATCAGAAAATGATTTCCGTAAGTATTTACGTACATCGTGGAATTGAGAAGCATCACGATTGTTACATTTTACATAACGAAAGTCTCGTCAATTAACCGTGTATTTTGACTAAATTGAATTTTAAGAGAAACCCTTGTTTCCCATGCTTGGTTTACAGACGTAATCGATAGTTCAATGCACTCATCGTCGCCTCATACACTACGTTCCCTAAAATCCAACTTAGTGACAACGGGGAAGAAATTACTTTACTCTATTTCTTGACTCATCGGAGAGTAATAATGTGTTATGAGATAGTCCGCACAACAAGTTACAGCATTGAGATGTGAAACATACAGTAATTAGCTGTTCCAATGAGGTGGAGATGGCTAGAGAAGGGAAGACAAATAGAAAGTGGAGAGAGAGAGGGAGCAAATGAGTGATAGAGCGAGAGAGAGAGAGCGAGAGAGCGAATTTGGCAATTACATGCAATTAGAAGGTAGGGGATGCATTGCTTTTTGATTCAATGCCATCTTCATTGTCTGTTCAGTCAGTCTTCTCGACAAGTCGTCTCTCGCCATACACGCGAGTTCTTCTTCGATCTTCAACGGCAGCTTACATCTGCCACGCTTCCGAATCTCCACCTACGGAATCAAATTGCAGCCTCAATCTTTGCCCGCGGAATTCATTGTTCATATTGCACCAGCAAACACGAGCACCGCTGCAGGTACGAATCGTCCAGGTCATTATTTTGATAACATCTTTAAACAGTTTATTAATTTGATCACTATTTAAATATATGTATAAGAAAGTCATAAATCTTATCTTAAAAAATCGCACTACCTATAAAACTTAGTCATATATCAGTTTTGTTATTTGGAGAGCCTACGAAATTATGCATAGCAATTTCAATAACTGAGACTTCGAACCGGCGATCATTGGTTTCCAAATCCTACGACTTAGTCAATAAATTATCATGGCATATTTACGCAGTTCGATAATAACGAGTTGACTGCTAGCTGACGATGAACGGTGAGAAGAATAAGATGAGATCGTCGCAACTGACTACCCGGAGAACAACTGCTCCTTTCTCTCCGGTTCTGGTGGCTGCGAAAAGCCTTTCCTGTACCAGTTATTAATTACATTCTTATTGCAATAAAAAATTGATAACTATAAAATATTACACGTATGTATAGATTTGTTTACCCTTTTAGCGCAATCTTCCACCGACTGCGGCATGAGGGAAAGAACGTGCAGATGGTGACGGACACGGGCATTGCTTTAACTTTTCTCATCAACGGCACCACGGCTCATCGGCTGTTCATGCTGAAACTCAACAGCGAAGAGAACGACTGCTCCAACGTCACTTTTTCCTTATATTCAATTATACGGTATTAAAGTTGTGTAATTTGTTACTTGTCAAAGATTATCCTTTATTTAGAAACTTTTTTATATATGAAACTGAACACAAGAGCAGCCGAAGAACTCCGCAATATCGACGTCTTCATTTATGACAAATACGCAAAGTGCACACAGAAAAAATATACGTTACCGGAAACGGATATAAAGTGTGGATTATCCGTACTTTCGGATATTTTTTCTGTGTGTAATCCCGCAAGTTCTAAAGAATTTTCTCCGTGACAAGGAGTTTATTTCTCGGGCTGGTTAATCATAGTAATTCACGATTTTTGTGTTTTAGTAATTGCGAAACTCTTTTTCGGTAATGATCAGAGTTTGTTACGAATGAATAATCCAAATTTGGTTCTGCCATATTTTCCCTAGGTAATCATCGACAATGTTCGTAAAGTTTAACTGATTGTCAACTATCCATTACTGAAGTACTAGCTAACATAATGCTTTCCTCGACCAGGGGGCGTTGGGTACGAAATCCCGCAAGTTCTAAAGAATTTTCTCCGTGACAAGGAGTTTATTTCTCGGGCTGGTTAATCATAGTAATTCACGATTTTTGTGTTTTAGTAATTGCGAAACTCTTTTTCGGTAATGATCAGAGTTTGTTACGAATGAATAATCCAAATTTGGTTCTGCCATATTTTCCCTTGGTAATCATCGACAATGTTCGTAAAGTTTAACTGATTGTCAACTATCCATTACTGAAGTACTAGCTAACATAATGCTTTCCTCGACCAGGGGGCGTTGGGTACGAAAGCCAGAAAGGACTGGCTATCCCGAGATTGGGGGGCGGAGGTAAGTGGAAAAATAGGTTTAAAAATCCTGGGAAATCCTTCCCCGTGAGGGGTGTTGTAGCTATGCATGAAAATCGTTGGAACTTTGAAGCCTCTGTTATTGAAATAACAGAGGCTTCAAAGTTCCAACGAACTGGCAATAAATTGTCATGGTAGGTTGACCAGAATTCACTACTCGAAAACGGCAACTGGCGAGAGAGCGGTGAGAAGCGTACGGCGAGATCATCACAACTGCCCTGGAACACCCCGGAGAACAACTGCTACTTCCTCTCCGGTTCTGGTGGCTGCGGAAAGACTTTTCTGTTCCAGTAAGTTACTACATTCTTTTTGAAACAAAAAGAATACATTAATAACTATCCAATATTACACACATGTATAGATTTGTTTTCCCTTTTAGCGCAATCTACCACCGACTGCGGCACGAAGGAAAGAACGTGCAGATGGTGCCGGACACGGGCATTGCTTCAACTCTTCTCATCAACGACAGCCCGGCCCACCGCCGATTCATGCTGAAGATGAACACCGACGAAAATGATTGCTAGAACGTCACTTTCTATACTTAATTATACTGTACACTAGAATTTCTGATTTATGAATAAAAAGCCTATTTCCACTCTCACCGATGCTCATCTCAAAGTGCCCCTCCAGTGCGTTATCAAAGCGCAATTAATTTTAAGCACTCGACCATACATTTAAACAATGTTTCTCTAGAACGTGCTGCGAATAATAAAATATTTTTCCACTTCTCTTCGTGATACATTGCCATGAGGAACTTATTGTTAAATACAGACGAAAGATAACTTGGAAACCATAAACAAGTAGCGGGGAGATAATCATGAATAACAGCTAGTGTAAGATTAAATTGATTAATTTAATTGAAGTTTTACTTTTTTCGTGGGTTATCTGGTCCGTAACAGGGTTGAAGTTTTTTTTTTGCTTTTTTGGTTTTTTTGGTGTTTTAACAAAAAAATTTTTGTTTGTTTTTTCTTTGGGGTCGACCCGAAAAAAACAAAAAAAGGTTTTTACTCGAAATCTATCGGATGTCTCTTTCTCCAGCAAAATTTTAAGATTAGAGGGTTCTAATTTCTCAATTCGTCATTGGTTCATTAGTCATCACTTTTTAGTATAATTGTCATTTCCGAATTTGTTTTACGAATTTTATTGTGTTATGGTTGTTGTAGATCTGGAAATTAACCAAGGTTCTCTTCTAAAATTACGATTAAAGCAATTTTTTGGGTTTTTTTTTTTTTTTTTTTTGTTTTTGGGACAAAAAATGTTTTGGTCAGTGAGGTTTTTGTTCTACATCCCTGGTCCGTAAGCAATTTCACAAAATTCCAATTCATTCAGGAGCCTCGAAGATGACGGCCGTTGGCGGCGCACCGTTCGGCGGAGACGCGTCCACGATGACCGCGGTGGGCGGCGGCGGATCTGCTCCTCCCCCTCCTGCTCCCTCCGACCTCGGCCTACTTCGGAGTTGGCGGCGGTGAGTAATTCACTCTCTCCACATCCATTCGGGATTGAAACTCACATTGTTTATCGTGCTTCTTCTTCAGGCGGCGACGGCGGCGCCAATCCGCGTACCTTGGCGTCGGCTACGACGCCTTCCCTGGCTAGTCCGCCTTCTTCGCCTTCGGTAGCGGCGGCGGTGGAGATAGCTTTGCCTACTTCGCACCGAAGTAGCCTCACCTCTTCCCTCCTTCCCCACTTTCGCTTCTCACCAGCCTTCTTCAAATCTTATAAACACGCGTTCTGCACGATGCCTTGTTCTTATACACAGCACATTGATGAGGAGATGATAGAAAGACCCGAGGTGAAGCAAAAAAGGGATACTGGGTAGAATACGAAATCCTCTATTCTGCATATCAGTTTCAATTGAAATTATTGCAGAAATATTTCCAAGCTTGTGAGATGTTGCGAATAAGAACACACGTTTTAACAATAAAGGCCAACTTCAAAATGTATGCTTCAGCAATAATTCAAAGAATTCTTGAGAAATAAATAGCATAGTCAAACACGACCTATATTGTTAGGAGAAAAATCTTCCAATCGTATAAGCGTTTATTGCAGCTGACAATGAGCCTTGTAATGTTAGAAATGTTGTTTTGAGGGAATTGGAAGTGCAACCTGAAGCTTACATATGTATTTATTGTTACAAGGAGAGTAAAAAATAAGAAGTGACCCTGGAAAAGACGTCGGAAATAAAGCCGACTGGTTGTAATCTAATTTTCGTTTTTTTTTTGCTTTCTATCTCACGATTTATCGTTGCCCCAATTCCATCAGCTGTGTCCTGCGACGCCTTTGCATATGGCCTGGTTTGTATGCTAAATATCGTAAAAATAATATGCTTTAAAAATTATACCGTAAAAATATTTATCTAAATTAATATATGATTTCCAGGAGGACACCAACAACGGTCGCATCACCATCGAGTGGACAAACACCCTGGAAGGTGTCTCCAAGCAGTTCCGCGGCGAGTGGTTCCAGGGCGACGTCATGGTCCGCCGCAAGATCCTCCCCATCGAGTATAACCCTTGAGGTACCCTTCTCACCATATCGCAGAATAACGATACTAGAGTATTGGCTTGATCAAAATCATCGAAAATCCATACTCGTGACTGATAATACTTGAAGAAGCTGATGGAGAAAAAAAGAAGGGAAATCTCAGCAAGAGGCAAAGAATATGAAGAACGAGGCGTTTTGAATATGTTTGGCTGCATTTTCCAGCTTGTAGGATATTGCGAATAAGATCACGCGCTTTAACAATGCAAGGGCAATATGCATTCGGATATCAGAATTCAAAGAATTCTAATGATTAACATTACAAAATATTTAGGGTAAATAATCTTCAATGAATTCTTTTACCCTTCTGACTTCTCCAAAGTAAAAGACCACATTACTTACAAGAATGTTCATCCGGTCGGCACGATCAAAGCGAGTCGGAAAAGGTCAAAAGCAAAAAAGGCATTAAGATGCGTAATATTTGCATATTTTCACAACCAAAATACAGAGGGAAAAAATCTCACTACTTTGAACAACAACGAATTATAATTAATCAAAATTTTAAATATTAATTTAAAAGAAAACGAGAATGATTGATTAATTAAGAAGAATCTGCTGAAAAGGGAAATCAACGATTATTTTTTTCATTGTTTTTACCACCTCAACGAGTTTGTTTTGCATCAAGCGAGTTTTGTGATAACAAACATGCATTTAGTAAGCATTATGCGAAACATTCTTTTAATTTCTTTATTTCAAGCTGTGAAATGAGAATACATTCTTGTCCTCATAATCTAGCGCAAATGCTTCCTCTGGACAAACTGTCAATATCTTATTGCATACCAATGTTCTTTGCAGACATCCATAAGTACTACTTTATTCGTGTCTTACGGGGCGACATTCACATTCTGACTATTTCTGCTGTTAGTGTTGACAAAAATTCCAGCGTAAATGACGACTGTTCCACGCCCAGCACCGAGGAGGCCAAGGCCGAGGCCGAATCCGCGGACAGACTCGGGCAGGAGGCCGAGCAAGAAGTATGCCGATGCCCCAAGCAGCAGCAACAGGAGAACGCTGGCGAGAGCCTGCAAGAATCGACTAATTATTATGTTAATTATTATAATAATTATGTTATTTATCAAGAAAAAGGCAAATTTCAATATTTTGGAAGTACTCATCTCCGGAGGATATCGCGGAAAGATAAATCTATTTTATCCTATTCGTCATGGCGAGAAGGGGCGAGGGGACGAGTAGAAGAGGAAAAAACGTAGGATTGTGAGTAAAATTTAAGCCGAAGCTGCTTTTATACTGCCTAATTCGCACTTCCCAATCCTCGGAACAAAGAAAAGAAAAGTGCGCCGGACTTTGCCTAAACTACGGGTTCAAATTGCATAATTTTTTGTAATTATCACGGGAACTGATAATAAATTTGAGAAAATGTCATACAAAACTATTCGATTTCAAGGTTCATAGCACTTTCTACGTTCAATCCAAACGAAATTTAAAACAAGAATTTGATTAGATGAACTAAGTTCTAAGCGTCATGATCCGCGTGAAGAGAAATGCCGTCTACTTGACTTCCAGCAAGGGGTCGAAGAAAGGTTGAGAAATCACAAATAGTACGAGACATATTTTTTTCAGGCTTGGTTGAGAAATTTTTTTCGAAATTCGAAAATTCGTGATTTCGACAGTTCAAGAATTCGCTCATATTGTCAGAGCTCGCAATGACGCAATTGAAGCTTTAAAACGATTAATGAAAATCCGTTTATACAATTATTTGAGGATACCTTCATTTTCTTTCGCACATCAATGAAAATAAGCAAATCAAAATTGAAAAAAAATGCTGAACTTGTGTATTTTCTTTGGTTTTTTTTTTTAAATAAATCCCTGAACCCAAAAGTGCAAAAACATCATGCGAACCAAATATTTTAAATGTTTCAAACTTTTTTTCTGTCTGCACAATAGATACATATTTCTGTCCATTTCGATCGGTCCATTCTGACCAACTCTAAGAGAGCATTTTCAAATCTCTTTTCTCTGCTTCTTTAGGACGATGTATATTCTTCTTCTTTCCTTTTGTTCTTTTTTTTACAGAAGAAGATTTCAAGACGTGTGTCAAATTCGAAAAATTACTGTCACTTAAGTTACCTACTTTAAAATAAACATTTATGACTCGGGTCAGGGTCTTTCAGGCTTCGTCCTAGTCGAATCGCTCAGGAGAGCGCTTGCGGACAATGAGAGGATCCGCGCCAGCGAAACCCGGACGGAAGCTGTGGCGGCCAAACACGCCATAGTTGGGATCCTGCAATCAATACAGCGACATCATCATGATTTCCCCATTCCTCTCGCACACTCTATTCCTCTCACTCTCCATTTCTCTAATTCTCTCTTTATTTCTCTCTCCCACCCTCGCTCACTCTCTGCGCCTCGCACCCGTTTGATTCTGTCGACAGTTTCGAGAGGAGAGCGCTTGAGGGCATTGAGAGGATCCACGTTAGCGAAACCCGGCTGGAAGCTGGGGCGGCCAAACACGTCAGGGTCGGGAGCGGCGAACGCGTCGAAGATGA
The DNA here is from genome assembly GCA_945643635.1 of Allodiplogaster sudhausi. NCBI lineage: Eukaryota > Metazoa > Nematoda > Chromadorea > Rhabditida > Diplogasteridae > Allodiplogaster > Allodiplogaster sudhausi. The sequence continues at coordinate 1,498,351 of CALZFC010000059.1, read as the reverse complement.
CGACGGCGAACACGAGCAGGAGAAGGAATGAGAGATACATCTCACTCTGCAAGAGAGAGAGAGAGAAAGAGAGAGAGAGGGAGAGTGCAAGAGAGAGAGGGAGAGAGAGAGAGTAAGAGAGAATGAGGGAGAGAGGGAAGAGTGAGGGAATGAGAGAAAGAAAGAGAAAGAAATAGAGTGGGAACAAGAGATGGGGAAAGAACGAGAACGGAGGATGGAGGGGGAGTGAGAGAGCGAGAGAACGAGAGGAGATGGAGGACGAGTAATGAAGCTCACTCGAAGGCGGGAACAGAAGCGGAGACGGAGAAGACAATGGTTATTTCACTTGTTGGGCCTTCTTTTATAGGGCTGGAGGATGGAGTGATTTCGTATGGGCGAGGGAATGAATAGTGCATGTATGGTAATCTTCTTTAAATTTTTGGAGAAGCGACGACAAATGTACGAAATTTCAAGATAAAATGAGAGGGAATGTGCAAATTAAATTAATTGGAGTTTTAAACTTTAAATATGCAGATTCAAAATATTCAATTACATAAAATAGGGCTGGATAATTGAGTACTTTCGCAAGAGAGAGTGCAGGTATGGAAATCTTATTACGTGATATGTCTCAATATACAGAGAAAGAGAAAGAGAGAAAGAGTGGGTGTTAATAATCAGCCGTGCTCAAAAGTTTGATCAAAAGTTAATGCCAGTTTGATCAAAAGTTAATGAACATTTTATTTTGAGCTGAGTGAAATTTCAGTGAAACATATTAAGGTGTTTCAAACGGGGAACATTTTGTATTCCCCTTTTTGGGAATTTCTTATTTTGACTCAACATTTGGATATTCTAAAATCGTCACGGCTCATACTTTACTGTGTGAGAAGAAATGTTTCCAAATATGCGCCCCGTTCGACTATATGAAAAGGATGCTCATCGTCAGCGTTTTGATTATCTCGCAAATCGTTTGGTATTGAGAGATTGGTGTTGAGAGACATGAGCAACTTTTTCACTTTTATTATCACCAAAAGCATATTAACTTTGAAAACAATAAAAGTGGACAAAGAGAAAAATGGAATGTGGGGAGGTAGACTTGTTTGTAAAAGAGAAGAAGAAGAGAGTCGAAGAGAAACTCATGGATGACAGAGGCAGATAGCCTCTACTCAAATGAAGAAAGGAGGCGGAAGGAGTAAGAAAGGAAAAATAGGCTAATAAGGCATTCAAAGGCTATAAGTGTACTAAATCACAGGTAAGCTAGAAAGAGAATGTGGGTTCAATTCTGCGAGTCGACAAGTAAGAATTCTTGCCCCGGTAAACAAAGCACCGGTGCTTACATCACAACTTGTACATCTACCGTACCCTTCCAATCAGAAGAGGTATACCTCGTGGTCAAAGTGGATGACGAGGTAGAGGCGCATGAGCTCAGCGAAGAGCGGGTCGTCGTAGCCGAGCATGTGGCAGAAGTTGGCAGACCAGTCCTTGGCGGGGTCGATCACTCCCACGGCCGAACCATCTCGGTACAGATTACGGTAGAATCCAGGAGACGAACGACGTGGGCAGGAAGGGCAGCGCGGGTATTCCCTTAAACAGGATAATGGTACTGTAGACAGAGTACCGTAATCAGTACATTTCTAGTTCCTCGCTTAGAAAAATTATTTTATAGAAGGCCACTATAAATAAGAAAGTCTTTAGATCCTACCCCGATTGCATTCAAATTGCTGTTCAACTTTGATTAACAATCTTAATAACCAAAAATTGACGAAGGAACAAAAATAACAGAGCCTAAATAAAATATCTAAGATTCACCTTTTTATACGGCGAGTGCAGACGCAGTCCCTGCTCTTTCTGGTTCCGGCGCCAAGCAGGTTACCGCGCCATCGAAGATGACGTCCTCACGAATGGCGAACTCTGAGTCGGGCATCGCTATCACAAGCTGAATAGACATATGAATACAGCAGGTTTAAGTATTGCAAACACTTTTTATAACCATGAAGCACAAAACAACAACATTTTCATGTAGAGTAAAACTAATCAGCCATAATACAAAACCTAATTCGAACCAAAGTTTAGCAGTGAATTTGGCCTTAAAAGGGTAAATGGAATAACTGCACCCATACCGCAATCTTCCGTGCGCCTCCTGCTTGGCGCCCTTCGCGCCGAGTGCTCAGTGAGCATCCGGAGAACTCGAATCCTCTCCGCGATTACACCGCTCACTTCTTTAGCTCCGAACACTTCAATAGCCTAAATTTACTGAAATAGCAAGTAAAATTAATAAAATTAGCACGGACAAACAAATAATTATATTTAAAAGCGACTAGCTGTCGAGGCTAAACAAGTTGAGTTGCCTTCAAAAAATTTTACTAGGCCGAACTTGTTTCAAATTCCACTTGTTCTTGGTTGAGAGTTGTGTCACATTTACAAATGCGGAAATAGTGTGCAAAACTGAGAGGGCAAAAGTGAGTAGAAATTTTTTAGAATGTTTTCTTCTCTCACTTTTACTCACTCTCTCGTGTCAGAGATATAAACTTTAGCGACCTTTCATGGTCATAGCAGTTTGAAACATACGCCACGATACGCATTGGATAAGGGCAAATGTGACTGAAGTCAGCCTTTTTCCATAGTAAATCGGTGCATAACCTGCATGATCTTTTTATTTATGCTCGTTCATATTTCACTTAGCTCTGGTTTCAGTCTTCTTCCAGGTATTTTCAATTTCAAAAATTTCACAAGAAAATTTCAATCTTATGCTCAAACTTGCACTTTTTTTAAGCTCACCGTATAAAAACATACAAGTGAAGTATTTGGCGAGAATTAAATAATATGAATTTGCATAAAAAATGAATATCTGGCAGAAAAAAGCCAAAATTCAAGGTTGAGAATTTGGCTCCTAAAAATATATATTGATAAATTTCTTCACAAAATAATGATTTGAAAGAATGTGATGATCTATTATAATGGTTATATTTATAAAATCTAAATAATTATTTCTCCAAATTAGAAAGGGTTTGCACGCGCGCGGCTTACATCCCCCACCTTCCAATTGCATGCAATTGCCTAATTAGCTCTCCTTCTCTCTCTCACTTACTTACTTCCTCTCTCTCCCTACATTCCGTTTGTCTCCCTTCTAGCCATCTCAAGTAACTGCCAGTTATAATTGTCGCCTTTGAATAGCTAATTTAACAACTCAGTGCTCAAAATTGGTACGCCGACTGACTCATAACACTTCAAAATAATGAATCCCACAATTAAAGAGGATAATTAGAACTCAGTTTGAGAGTTTCTCGTTCGAGAGGTCACAAGGCTTGACTATACATAATTTACTGAAGTAATTACATAATAATGTGCATCGCAAGTAGAAATGAATGATTTGTTGATGCATACTAAGACACAGTTCGCTTGTTTTTATTGATATTTGTATCAGAAATATGCGATGGATGGGGAAAGTATTATAAAGAATATCATTATAAAACATCGTCAATGATGTTGGAGAACATTCAGGTTCATGCAAAGAAACTCGGCGACGCACGAGTCTTCAGGGCATCTAAAAATATTAGATCTTGTTTTGATTTGCTGGAGTAACGTGAACATCTCAATTAAACCAAGCAACAAACATAACGTTCAAATTTCTGAAACGTTTGAAGGGTCTATTAGTCTCCTAACAGTTTCTTGTTTCACATTGAAATAAAGGTAGTAAACCTGACCAAGATGCATGTTGCTAAGCTGTTATGGAAACTGGGCAATCTCTTGACGTTGTTCGTCGATTGAGAACTGCGTTGCAATCCTTCAGAGGCATTTCAGCTGCTGCTTTTGACTTGTTGACATCAGGGAACAGCTGATGAGGAAGCAAGACGCGTAGTGTCGGCTCAAACTAAAAAAATTGGATTATATTTAATTTTTAATAAAGTATAATATTAGGAATAGATCGAAATGGATTAGTAATTTTAGGTTCATTAGAGCGCAGTTAATTGCATTTCATTTCATTGAAATAAGATAAATTCTTATTGTTAGATGAATGTTCTTATATAGCGCTCACTCTACTAACAAAAAAAATCATTTTTTTAAATTCAAACACTTTGTTATTGATGAGAAATATAGGATGAGAGGAGTACATGGAATTATTTTAGCAGAAATCAGTCAATCAATGGCTGGTCAATAGAAAACCTTGTCGCGTATTCATCCTAACGTGAAAAACGTTCTACCCTTCCAACGTGATCCTCCTAGAGTGAATTCTAAAGCTAGACACCTATGGTTAGAAAGAAAATATTCGACAGAGATATACACCTTTCAAGGTAAACAAAGAGGATTGATCCGCTTTGCTAACTGATTGGCAGTGTTAGATGCAAACAGAGGAAGCTCCAGATGTCAGCGAATTCTTTTCCGAAACGCAGATTGAAGATGAAGTAAACGGCCAATCCAACCGAGATTCACTCACCAGCGATATACCACAAAGAATCTCGGTGTCCTTAATAGAGAACAGAACCGGGTTAAAGATTTTTAAATCTCATGGCCTATAAAAAAAAGATCATCCAAACCTGAAAGTTCGCCACTACCGACGCAAGGCAACTCTTCCGCTCATCCTATCGCACCACTTCTCTGTAGGAAAAATTGGTGAGCACTTTAGCAAGAACTATGATAACACTGATTTCCAGATAAAAATATGAAATGAACGAAAATTTATGCAACATGACATCCTACTTCCTCGAGTGATCGGCTGAGACAGAAGAAACACACCGACGGTTGAGCAGAGCCAGGATGTAGGACAGGTGATGCCAGAGCGACGAGGGTAGTGTTGCCGTCGATGATGTTCATGTAGCATTGAAGGCGTTGTCGTGTAAGTTCAGCAGGTTTCAAGAAAGAAGAAGCTGATCGAGTCGAAGGAGTGGCAGATGTATGCCGCCATTGAAGATTGCAGTAGAACTCGCGTGTATGGCGAGAGACGACTTGTCGAGAAGACACTTCTCCGACAGTGAATATTGCTATGCATCAAGACGCAATGCATCCCTCCAAATTGAATGTGTAATTAGCTCTCTCTCTCTCTCTCTCTCTGTATCTCTCATTGGCTCCCTCTCTCTATTTTCTTTTTGTCTCCCCTTCTATAACCATTTCATGTAGCTGCAGGTATTAATTGCTAATTTGAGCAGATAAGAACTGTCTGAAGACCAAATTCTTGCGAAAACCAAAAGCAGATCAAGATAAATTGCATTCATAAATCGTGCAATGATAATTAAATGGAACGTTAAATCGTCCAATAATTAAAAAAAAACGATTATAACTCGTCCAGAGTAGTGTCGTTTTTATTATGGTGTTGCTATTATAATCATGTCTGCGACATTTTTTAATTGTTTATATCATCAACGTATCTTTGCTACGCATGTTAACACTTTGGAACAGTTCGATTGCTTCATTCGCCAGCGAATCTCAAGTAATATTATCATCCAGTTGAGAGATAAAAAGAACTCTGGATCGAATTGTCAATGCGCAGCCACGAGTTAGCACGCCTTGCTCGAATCCAGCATACGTACCTGTAAAATTGTCTGGAAATCATAATCCTTAGATATGTATGTATGTATGCAGTAATCATGGAGATTTAAGAACAAAATTTGAATCCTATGGAGGGTCAGCAAGAATTTAAGACAAAACTCTCTGAATAGGGGTCCATGCCGCGAGTGGAACCGACCCGGCAACCACAATGAGCTCGCCAACTACAAGATAATCCTCCTTACTATTAGATCATAACTGAAAAATAATATTAGAAGTACTAAAACTAAATGACAAATAATAACAACAATGAATATTTAAAAAAAAAAACTATTTTACCTTGTTCCAAGCATATGTACGTACATAGGCTGCTTGGCGATGCACGAACAGGGCAAGGGAGGCCGACTAAAGAGAAAGATTTAAAATAAAAAAAGAGTAGACAACATTTGTCTAAGACAACTTCTTTTGTGTTGAGTACTATGTATCTCGGATTCAGTAGAGCGATATTCTCTCTTACTCTCGTTGTAAGTTTTCTCTCTCGCTAGATTAACGGCAGCAGACAACTAAAGTAATTTAACCCGTATAAGAAATATTCCGCAATCATACCTTTGCGGTCTCCAAACTTATTCAACATTCGTAAATCTGCTGCAGCTTAAGATGTGCCTTCGAAGTTCGGTTGTGTTGTAGTCAGGAGAAGATTGCGTACCAATTGGCTAAACTAAACATAATTGACGTTTAAATTACTTTGATTTGTGCAAAGGATTTCTTTTGAATGCAGTATTATCCTTCAAATTCTATTGCCTACATATGTATGTACGTTGTTCGCCTGAATGGATTGAACGTGACTACAGTAACTGACAACATAAAAGTAGAAGTTAATTTGTGATTCTTTTTTTAAATATTAACTATTAGAATCGGATGACTCTCCTTTGCTAAACAGGTTAAAGATAGGCAGCTATGGCCAATACCCAACACCCCACTGCCTCAAACATGGCAATCCACTCAATCTTTTGGCAATGAGCGTAATAGGGGATGCATACCACAGCTCTGAATTGCTGAAGGCGTCAATCGTAGGTATCTCGGCGCCACGAAGGAAGCACACTTTCTGTTTCCGCTTTATGCGGAAGCTTTCGGAGTAAACTTTTTTTTCCATCATCTTTATTTTTCTTCTAAAATGGGAACTTGAATCAATATTGGAAGAATTGTAATGTGTACTAAATTAACAATACCGAAAAAAATTAAGATGAGGAGGAGAGGCAACTAACCAAACTGAAGAGTAAGTTGGTGTCGTCATTGAAAAGAATGGCCAATGTATGCTACCATGAAAGTTTACAGCAGAGCTCGCATGTATGGCGAGAGACGACTTATCGAGAAAGCATAATGACTGTTCCAATGAATATTTCAAAAATTAAACAAGTCACTCAGACCAATTTAATCATCTAATTACTGTTATTTCTCACTCAATTGATTTCAAAATTTTGTATCCTATCAATCTATGTTTCACTCCCTCTTTCTCTCTCTCCCTCTTTCTTTTTCTTACTCCTTCTCATCTTATACGACCAAATTAGCGAGCATTTTTCTCTCCATCAAATCGCTATAGCCACAGCATAATGGTCAGAGTTAACAAGATTTGTGTGTATGTGTGTTTGTTTTTTTTTTTAATTTTTTTTTCTGTAGGCAATTATTTCATTCGGCAAGTAATTACAAATTTCGCAATAAATCATTTGAAGACAAACGAATGCGTCATATTTACAAATAATTTCATTTCCTTGTTTGCTCTTGAAAGTTATGACCAAAAAACCTGAATTCCGAGTTTTTATGAGCACGAATGTATGTATGTACATACGGTTGAATTCGCTTGTTTACATGAACTACTTTCAATTTTTCATAACTTTGAAGGAATCATCCAAAGATGCAGATTAGACATGTCGCTGTGGACATCTTCGCTTTTTTTCCCTTTTATTCTCCGAAATGTGCATGATTCCAAAAAATTCATTTAGCTCAACGCATTTATTCATAATATAAAGGAGGGTTTTGAGATGGGAAAGGAAGGGAGATCTAGCGACTGAGGTAGACAGAAGGGACGACACGGCGGATCTCCTCGAGATTGCCCTGCAAAAAGTAGTGATTAATTATTGAATCTTAAAGCCTTGCACTTCGCATAAAAATCTTGAAAGAGAAAGTACCTCAGTGCCGTTGCCGACACGGAGAACGTTGATCGCATTGGCCTCGATGCCAGTTGCCACGTTGGAGGTGGAAGGAGAGCGACGGAGGGCGTGGCCTTCGCGCGGCTTGTAGTAGTAAGCGCGCTTGCCGTCGTAGTAGAGGCCACAATTAAGTTCAATTCTACCTTTTTCATTTATTTCAATTTCCAATTGTTTATGCATATTTTATTGCTAACCGCGCTCCGCGTCGTAGAAGGCGGGGCGGTTGGCGTACTGCTTAGAGATGTGCTCAGGCGCCTCGTAGCGGGAGCCGTATCACTCTCCCATGTACTCCAGACGCTGGGGCTGAGCAGGGTGTCCCTGCTGGTTCCCTTGGCCCTGCTGGAGATTGAAGGCTCCGGCAGGGTACTGGTATCCCAGGCCCTGCTGGAGGTTGTAGGTGGGTGCCTTGTACTGATAGCCCTGACCCTGCTGCTGCTTGTGGGCGGGAGCCTGACGCAGGTACCCCTGACCCTGCTGGAGATTGTAAGCGGGTGCCTGGTACTGGTACCCCTGGTGCTGGTTGGCGGGGGCCTGGTACTGGTACCCGTGGCCCAGCTGAGCCTGAGCAGGGACTCCCGGCTGGTACCCCTGGCCCTGCTGGAGATTGTAGGCGGGTGCCTGGTACTGATACCCTTGACCCTGCTGGAGCTGGTGGGCGGGAGCCTGGCGTAGGTAATCCTGACCCTGCTGGACGTTGTAGGCGGGTGCCTGGTACTGATACACTAGGCCCTGCTGGAGCTGGTGAGCGGGTGCCTGATACTGGTTGCCCTGACCCCGCAAGAGCTGGTTAGCGGGTGCCGGGCTCTTCGTAGTAGTAAGCGCGCTTGCCATCGAAGTAGAGGTTTGAAAATTATAATGTTAGCTCAAGGTAGTACCTTTGAATATTACGATTGTTTTTGAAACTTTTTCTAAAATTTTAATATTTTTAGTGAGAGTGAAATCTAGAAGACTTCCACACCATTCTGGGCGTCGTAGAAGGCGGGGCGGTTGCCGTACTGGCGCGAGATTTCCTCGGGTGCCTCGCGGCGATAACCGCCGGGAAGCTGTGTAAAACAAACAGTTGTGTCGGAATGCATTGGGAAATATAATCATTTTTCAAAAATAAATGTCCAGGTCCATAGGGAGAGTTTGATTATAACAAAACAAAAATTTAACAAACGACCGGGTGGTTGAAAAAAAGGAGAGATTGAGGGAAAGGGAAAAGGGCGGATCCTGAATGCGGAAACGTAGACCATCTTCGGGGTTCCTCTGGAGACCGGAGAGCGAAGTCAAGACTGAGATGATTTCCTGTTCCGAGGGGCTCTTTTATACTGCCCAGGATGCCCTTTTCCTGCACTTTTTATACGACTATTAACCAGATTTTCATGATTTTGACAAGTACTCAGGTCCTCCAGTTCGATTTCAGATAATGACTTCAAAGAGCTCATGGCCTTTCATGTTTGCACGAATTCTTTAAGACTCAAATCCGATTTTGGATGAAATACACGAGTGGCATTCTAGTCAGCCAATGCACTATTGATACACTTTGCAGAATGCACGCATAAAGTGCTGCACTTACAAATGCGAGAATTGATGATGCTTAGAAATACAAGTAGAAAATTCACTTCACCTCTCCTCACTCTCGAAGGATGGTCTACCCTCTTGCCCCAAGCTACTATTGGTGAAAAATTTATAATTCTATCTAATAATATAAATCAATTTAATTACGGTCTTAGTTTGATGATACTTGAATAAAAAAAATAAAACTACTATTTTCAGCCCTGGAGCCGTCGGCAGCCCGTACTAGTTAGATCAGAGATTATTTTATGGGAAGGAATTAAGCAAGATATAATATATGTAATTAGCTTTCAATTTCAGCTTTATGGCCCCTACGCTTCTCCCTACGGTCTGCTTTTAATAATGAACCGTAAAAAATGTCTCAACATTTGTTGTGGCAAGACTAATTAAGAAAGCATTAACTGCAGGCTACTCAGCTTACGTCGGCCAGTACCCGGGGTACCCGTACCTCTGATTCACTCTCCCTTCTCTCAACAAATCAACTCTCCACTTCTCCTTTCACCTGCCATCTCACAGTCGTAGCATAAAGAAGAAGTAGAAGAAATATCGGAATTCAATGGAAATCACGCAATTGAACAAATGTTCTTGATTCGGAAAATACGCTCCGAAGGGCAGAATGAGCAGGAATTAATTTCAAGAACAATTGAAGGGTCATATTCTAGAAATTCGTGCATCCAATTATTATCAATGATTCTTACTGAAGGGCGATCGCGGAATATTTAGATGTGTGATGTTCCATATAGAAATTGTGATTACACGAATAAAGCACAATGTGATAAATAGACAATTGCTTGGTGTCAACTTAGTAATTCTCCATAAGAAATAAGAATGGGGAATTACCGTCCGCTTCTCCTCGAATTCGTAGATTAATAATACATATGTATATTTTCTCGAACCAGTATTATTGATAAAATTTGCATAAAGCACGTAGACCGTTCTGCACTTGTAAATCGGAGAATTGAGAAGCTTCGAAAAGTAAGTTGAACCCTTGTTTTCCATGCTTCCGAAGCTTTAGAAGTGAGTGATCCTTTCTTCACGCTTTTCGCGTGAAAAAAATTACCTTTATTTGGTGTCCGGGCAGGGATCGAAAAAAAGTTGTTAAATAACAGGATCCCTGGAGAAAAACGTTACGATACCCTGGGAGATCTACTCGGGTGATTCACATAAACTACGAAAAGAAGAAGCAGAAGGATTGAGGAAATAAGGGGGAAGCAACGAAAGGAAGCAGAGAAAACGCCGGATGAGAAAGAAGACTAGAGGAAGAGAACAGAGAAGGATAGAATCACAAATAAGAGGTAAAAGATGAGAACACGAAAGGGGGGTTTCACGAAGGGTCTCCTTAAAGGATCTCCTAAAAACTGACTCAAAATTCTCTGAACACGCAAATACATCGATAACACGATTCTTCGACAGTTTCAAATAAATCCTCACCAGTTGAGCTCAATCCTTGGAAGCTTCTTCTTCAATATCCAAAATTTTGGTAATAAATTTCCTTGAACGAACATACATATATATGGCTTTTAATACACTCTTTTACTAAAGCAGTTTTAACAGAATTTTATCGACAGCATCCATTGTGAAGCAACGGAACAACGAGAAGAAGAGAGACGCCGTGGTAACTGGTCGGTCAACAATGACGGGTAACAACACACTGAGATGAACAGAGGGCTTGTTTGATCCGCGAGACTCGCGTTGCTCTTGCTGATGATGTCGTTGCCTGGCCATGACTGGTAACTGCCTCTGGCGGCTTCTGTGTATTTCCTCCGGAGGTGGACGCCTTCACGGTAACCGTCCTGCAAGGAGCCGAGTTTAGAACAAGATCAGGACGTGAAAAGGACACCTTTGACACATAGGGAGTGAGGGCTTTGATTTCTATTCACAGTGTATTTGGTGAAAAATCTCCAAATTAAAGACTTGCTTTACGACATCTCTGCCATCGAATTAACGTTCAAGTTAACCGAAATATTTAACACATAAAAGCAAGAATCAAAGAAAGCCGGGGAAACGAATCCAGGCAGCTGGCGAAAATATTTTCAAAACAAGGGCAAGTTGTTGAGAATTCGTTGCGCAAACCAACCGAAGATGCTTACAATATAGTCATTTCATGTTAGGAGTTATATACTTTAAATCTAAGTTAGCGATCTTATTCAACAAAGATTATTCTTCTGACAAGAAGAATAATCTTCTGATATGTTTCTATGAATGAGTAAGCTTGAAAAGAGTCAAAATGTTGAAATAAAACGAAGGGTGGGAAATAACCATTAGATGCTGACTTCCAGGTATATACGCTCCGCATCGTTGGTGAGCTTGTTGTTCTTCGAGACTATCGGTTCTCCTCTCCACAGTTCTGGATTGTTGAAGGCGTCAATCGGCAGGTGTCTCGGCTCCACGAAGAAGGCACACTTCCTGTTTCTCCTGTTTCTGCCGTCTGCGAAGAGGTCCCTGTGCCGAAGAATTCGACTTGATCTTCATATTTGACATTCTGTACCCTTTTTAGTTTTCTTCCCTACTAATCCTAACTAATTCCATATCGATTTATCATCGATAAAGGAAATACAGTCCAAGAATGGCAAAAGAACAAGGAGAAAAAATACTTAAGCAGCAAAACTGTAATTCAAAAGACTTGATTGAAAAAGAAAAATAATAATATAGCAAAAAATTGATATACCTTCTTGAATCTGAGAGAAGTTGACATCCACGAATTGAGAGGCGACTTCGTCCTTCTTCTTCCCGATAAGTCCTCGCTCCGTTACGACTTCTCGAACATCACTGGGATTTCGGTCATAAAACCTACATAAGTACAAGTTGTTTTGTGTTAGATCACGAAAAATTAGTCATATTTAATTGTGGAGGCAGAAAACCATTCTCACGACTTACCCCGATTCTAAGAATCGACTAAGCTTGCTCCTATAGCTCATAACGACGTATGACCGTTTTGTCTTCTCGAAATATGTATTTTTCTAAAGATTGAATAATACTCTCAATATCTTGTGGATTTCTGAGTTTATAATTAAAAGAAAACCTACTCAATCTCAATGTCGAGGAGATTCGTCATGCCAATGCATGCAGAATTCTGCGCGTAAAAGTTGTGGTTGTAGTGGTTGTAACAGGTTTGAAGCCGATAGACTTTAAAGAGTGGCAGATGTTAGCTGCCATTGAGGATTGAAGTAGAACTCGCGTGTATGGCGAGAGACGACTTGTCGAGAAGACTGACTGATTCGATAATGAATATGGCATTAAATCGAGAGGCTATTCGTATCCACAACCTGCTAATTCCATGCATTCGCTCTCTGTCTCTCTTTCTCTCACTTGCATCCTCTCTCTCTCTTTTCAATTTGTCTCCCTGTTGCCTCATTTGAACAGTTAATTACTGTCTGTTTCACACCTTGCAATTAGTGCTGCAAATTGTTGCGCCGAACTCATAACACATCAAGTGAATTATAAATCTCGCGGAAATGAAGAATATAAATGAATAATGTATACAGCGAAAATCGATGAGTCAGACAATTAGCGTAAAATTATTATAGCTCGATTCAAGACACTTCCCTATCTCCCTCACTAACTGCCCAGGCCGAAACCGAAGTTGCTCGCTGTCCTCGCACTTACTAGAATTTTTTAGATCTCCTCACTTGCTTGGCAAAATAAAACTATTGCATCTTTGCGGAAGATTCTATCGATACTACAAATTACATCAAAATGCACATAACTTTGAAGAAGAATAAAGAAAAAATAAATTAGCAAATTTTCCATAGGAGCATAAATTACCAATGTTCTAATGTTCTTCCAACCCGACATGGTCAAAACTAACTTCGCTCAATCGAAGTTAATCTAATTTTGAGGCTTCACTTGCATAAGCATTTTGTAAAATGTAACATAGGTAACTGAAAGTAAAAATACGTGAATTTCGAAATGTATTGAAGACCTTAAAATATTTCAATATTAAAATTACCCTATTTCTCTCGATATTTCGGATGTTTCACAACAGAGCTCCGTCATTCCATCGTGTGCTCTCTTTCGTGAGTGGTCTGCTCCTTCCTCCGCTCTCATTGCCCCTTCCCTCTCTCTTTCTCTGCCTCGCCTCTCCTGTCCCTGAACACACTCCCAGACGACCATGTCAAATCAACCTGAGCCGCGTCGAATGAAGAAGAAGAAGATCTACGAGTACCGTACTCTTCTTCTCCGTACCGCCGGTTACGGTGATGTTCAATTTGGTCAGATTTTTGAGCACCTTTCTATATACATACCACTAAGAATATCTCAAGAGAAATGTTGGACACAAAACAGAAAAATATTGCATTTTTCCTCCTTTTTTTCCTTTTCAAGACGACAAATTGGACTCGGAGCTGACGGAGGAAGAGAAGAAAGAGAAGAAGGCGATGCAAGAGGCCGAGAAGAAGGAGGCAGATGATCTCGTTGGAGTTAACAAGAGCGCCCAGTCGCCAAACGCGCAGTCGCCCGTTACATCGCCAGAAGTGGTCAGATTAAAAATATGTATTTTCAAAACAATATTTCCCGCGCAGAGAAATATATTTGATTTTCTCAGGCATTTACGCAAATGAAAAAAGTCCCATTTCATTAAAACCTTTTCTCTTTAGCTTCAAGAGGCCGATAACGAACTTCTCGCTGCTACGCACAGTCGCTCAAGGCTGCTGAAAGAGCGGCAAATGGTAAAAAAAATCGGTACTATTTCGGTATGACTACCCCAACCCCGCAAAAATGTTAAAAAAAATTTTTTTTACTGAAACTTACCCCAGGGGGGTTATTTGATGCCAGGAAACCGAATCTGAAGTCCGTTTTGATCGAACGCTGTTTTATAAAGGTATAGTAATTGTACTGTGTCCTTGAGCGTATGTCTATGAGCTCGTGCTTGCGCGAACGGAGGGTGATAAGCTGATGAGCCATGTTTTGATTGCGATGCCCATTTCGGTGTTTTTATACTGCTTTAAAACAGCGTGAGAAACGCACTTTATGCGAAGTGGGAGCTCTCATACCTCTATTTTCGATGACTGAGCCGACTCAAGCACCCAATATAAATTCAGTTTCTTTCAAACATGTTATAGTACACCTACTGTACCTTTCGAAAACGGCGAATCCGAGCAAAACGAAAGTTATATTCGATTTCCTCGCATCAAATAACCCCTGGGTAGAGATATCTGGCCCATTAGGAGCAGGGTTGTCATTTACCGTAAACCCACCATAACTTTCGAAATCGTAGGAATACATCAAAACGGACTTCAGATTCGGTTTCCTCGCATCAAATAACCCCCTGGGGTAAGTTTCAGCAAAATTTGTTTTTGAACATTTTTGCGGGGTTGGGGTAGCCATACCGAAATAGTACCAAAAAATCAATATAAATCTATGAAAAAATATTTGAAAATTTTGTTACACTTATTTAACTTTTATGCTTGCAGAACGTGATCCTTCTCTGGTCATTTTGGGACCTGTCAATGCTCGTCTACCACACCGACGGCTACCTTCGCAGTGGAGGATGTCAGTTTTGGCTGCTTCCCGACATCGTCCTCTTGGCACTAACTAACTACATATATTTCCTGATACCGTATTCTGCACACTATAATTTGATGTCGACACCCAAGGAATTCCAATGACCTGTGTTTTTCTGGTCGCCAACGCCTATCTTAATTCTCTTTTACCACTGTGTCCTTGCTTACGGATACGACAGTAATTCATTTTCCCCACTAATTCCCAAGTATAACGGGGGCTATGAAGTGTAGGCGGCGAGATTGTGCGTACATACACGTTGAGAGCTGTTCAATTAATTGCCTTGATCTATAAGAAAGTAATTGCAGTGGCCTTCCTGCTCGTATTCTGGCTGGCGACCCTCGTGGTCGTCCTCCCGATGGGCTATCTCGAGTTGGCACTCGGCCAATACGTCCGGCTTCCCCCGACCATTCTCTTCGCACGCATCGCACCCGCATCGGCTGGTGAGGCACATTCAGAGGCTATCGATACAAATGTCAAAAAGCACATTTTGACTCCAGAAGGTAGAATGTAATTTTTAACGGAAAAATGTTGTTAAAAATAAAAGTTTTTACATTCTTATTAATATCGATTAAATCGCTTCAGTCCGGCCATCTTGGTTTCGCTAGTTGGACTGCTCACCTTCAGTCTCTGCACCATTTCGCTGGTCGCGCTTGCAATCTCAGTCTATGCCTACTTCAATCAGCATCTGCAGACCTCAGACATCATGCAGATTTGTTCGTTGTTTTCTCTCTTTCGGTCAGGCAAAAAGGAGCGAATTAAAAATTTGTTTTCAGCTCCCAACAAAAGAAAATTTTGTTTTCAGTGCAAAAAAGCCGAACGTCTGAATTCTCACTCGATGTTGTCGGGATTTATCTTCACTTGCTGCCCAACTTTGGAGGAGGAGCCATATCAGCTCTCTTCGGCGTCTACGGCGTATTCACCATCGGTTATATTGTACGCTTAAGGCAACAAAAAAAAAATTTTCTCCCGAACAATATTGACTAAGGGATCTACTCTTCTTGTCACTTTTCACATGGTCATTTAAAATATTCTTTAAAAAAAGAAAAGCCCAGTGTGCAGAAAAACCCTTTTATAAATTACTTTAGAATATTAAAATTACTATAAAAAAATCTAAAATATTTTGGTTTGCAGGCGATTACGGCAGAATTTCTGCTGATGACCCTGTACACCGTATACGCGACAATATTACGCATGAATCGGAGGATTTCACGCTTCGTCATTCTCTACGTGCGTTTTCGATACTTGTTTATCAATTTTACAGCTTACAATTAGAAATTGTTCAATTTTTTGCTAATCTCTTTTACTTTCAGGCGATCTGTCTGGCTGCAATCTTCAATCAAGTTTTTCATTTTGTAAGAGTCAACTTCTCTGATGTCTGCTGTAGTTCAACGATAGTTGTCTCGAAATTAAGAGAAAAAAACTTATCTATTTATCTTATAATTTAATAGTTTTGATGAAAAGTTATATACCAATAAAACTAATTAATAAATGTGTATAAATAACTGTAAAAAAAATTACATTTTCTAACATTTAAAAACCGATACTTTCTCATAGACTGGCAAGGCAAATATCGTCGTTCCTGAACTGAGCTCGGATTTTACCGTCTGCTGGCAGCTTTTGGCTGCGCTCCTTGAACTGACAGCCGTCGTCTTCCTCTACAGCGACCGCCGCATCATCGTCAACCTCATTGTGCGTTATGGCCGAGTGCTAAGCGTCTATTCTTGTCATGCAGCAAGGCCGAGTTCGGATCCCAGCGTGATCGAGCTCTAGTTTTGCAGACGATGAGATCGCGAAGAGGCGTCAAGTTCAGCTGGTGGACATTTACGCTTCTTGAATTCTCCCGAGCGTACTGTCACTACGTCCTTATGCCAATCTACGTTGTGTGTTCATAATAATAATAATATTATTATTTTATTTTTCATCATTAAAACTTACAGACAATCGCCTACTTCTCATGGAAGTTAGAGTTTCGTGTGTTCTGCACTTCCAATGTCGTAATAATGGCCGTGACTCATCTGCCGGTCCTGGTTCTCCTCTTCAAGTTTTCTGGAAGTTGATGTTTATACAGCTAGTATACTGTATACTGACTTTGCATACTGCATTATTTTTGAATAACAGACATATGTATGTAACTTTGCATTTATTTATATGCTATGATATTCACTTATTGGTTTTTGTGTTGTAACCAAGCTTTGGCTATTTATTCCTTTTTATTATCTTTCCAGTTGTACTCGATCATCGCGAACAACGCTGAGCCGGTTTCCCTCTTCCGTCCGACCGCGAAGTGGGGCCCACCAAACATTCAGGTCAGCGGAATGTCCATTCCATCAATAGAGAGAAAGACGAAGATGGTGAAGCAATAGAGAACACAGTTGAGAGAGTGTCAGAGAAGCATATTTATATTTAATTGTATTTGACTTTGCAGCAACGCCAGCTTGCAGCGCACGACGAACGAGCGGCGCGAATCTTTTCTTGATGAAGAGAGTCATGGAGAGGAGATTGCAAGAGGAACACGAGGATCTCAAGCTGCTGCCCCCTTTCCCCAGATGTCGATGCTTGAGCCCTTACTCTCTTCACCCCGATGTACATATTATATATGTATCATTATCACAACTTAAACAATTAACATCCTTTCCCTTTTTGCTTCCGTTGTGATAAAAAAGTTTTACCAAATCGACTACCCGCTCGAATCCGTAAAAACAATAAATAGAGATGCATCTGCAGGAACAAATATTAACTGAAGCCCTTAACAAAACTGCACGGAAAAAAATCTTCTTGGTAACTGCCGGGATATTGTTGATTCTGTTGTCACGTGGTAAACAAGTAGCCGTAATCAATATTGATAGCTGCATCCCCTTCGTGGTCGCTTTACGCGGTATTATTTACTCGTATTTGCCTGTTCAAACACCAACTACTGATGAGGCATTTGCATGAACACACCAATCTGTTCCTATGCACAACGCCAAGTTTATGGCCCTTGTGGCTGCACATTCTTTAGCTCTGATCATCGTTGACTCGACTTAACCAGTCAAAGGGACCAAATCGACATTGCATCGGAATGAACGCTCGCTGCTGACATGCGGAAAGTTACAGTTCCAAAGAGTTCGAGACAGCAAAGAAGAAGCTCGGTCGCATGCCACTTTCCTTACTTTCAATGCACATTTCCACGGGCTCGTTTTCTTTTCTTCACTTTACACGGTGAGTAATGGAAAATTAATTTATCTGTAAACGCTGAAGGATCGATCTTTACCGAAGAATGTATGGCAACATTCACGATCAGTGTCACTGGTTACTTTGTGAAACAAGTCAGTGATAACGGCCCCGTGCCTTCAATAAAATAAAATATTTAAAAAAGAAAGAGCAACTCTGTATGGGAACAGGAGGCAATGCGAGATCGGAGTGGATGGTTAGATTAACGAAATGCAAACTAATTGGTTCATGAGATGCACTACAGACTTCGAACTCGAGTTCGCGGAAAATATGTGACGGATTATATACGTTTGTACACAGTGAACAAGGAAACTTGACGCTATCTCTAGAGTAGACAATAAAGATTCTTAAAATGTCGCTCAATTGGTCAACTTCAAACTAATCCAAGACACTTTCTTGTGGTCCATTATATTACAAATTGGTTTTAAAGAAGATTGAATTTTCTTGGTTGCTGGCACAATGTACAGTAGGTGACTTGTCTGATGGTGAGATGCGACCCCTTAGTTAGTATCGCGGTGGGCCCTTGATTCCCCTAACTAAGTAGCATTGTCGTGGGCCCTTGACAGCCCCCCCACCGACCCCTCTACCACTTGGGCGAGAGTTTGTGCCATGCTGCGACGGCGCCGTTCGGCTGCTGCTCGATGGCCGCCTTCCACTGACGCGCGCCGCTCTCTCCGCCGAGCGGGCCGATGATGACGTGGCCGATCTCGTCGTTGCTGCTCAGCAAGTCGTAGTCCATCACCGTCACGACGAGGTTCACCTGAGAGGAAGAAGTTGCCACAAGTCACGTGGTCATCCCATGGAATATTGCCACAAGTCACGTAGTCAGATGGTATGTTGCCATAAGTCACGCACGGAATGGCAGTATTCATTGTTTGTTCCTATTAGATTATTTATTTGTTTAATACAAATAAATATATTAAAATAAAAATGAAAACAGGATTGGACCTCCGTGAGCAGCACGTCCTTGGCAGGGACATCGAAGGCGAAGCTCTCGTTGAAGACGGGTGAGAGGGTCGTCGGCTTCACGGATGTCTTGCGCTTCTCGAGCTTCTCGCCCTGCTGCACGAGCCACAGCTTCACATAGGGATCTGGAGGCGGCAAGTTTTTGATTATATTTATTATATTGATTATTACATACATATATACAATGCATATTTTTGTAATCTATCTTATGTTGAAGAAAAAACAGCTCGATTTATTTTACTATTTTTTTAAAGAAATAAATGTATTACATCGAATTCTAACCAGAAGAGCCGATCCTATCCTTGGCAGCGAGTGAGCGTGCTTTGATCACGGAAACGGTGATTTTATGCGCCTCGGGCAGATACGAGATGGATAACATCAGCTCGCCGCATTGGTCCTGTAGAGATTATTATAATAATTATTAGTATTATTAATTAGTTACAAATTAATTACTTACAGGAACAAGTCTTTTTCATAATTTTAAAAGATATAACTAAATTTTAAAGAGAGGAACGAACGCAAAGACTAAAAATCTAAAAAATGTACTCGCCTTGCTGACGGTCGGCCGCTGGAGATGCTTCCAGTAGACGGGCGCATTCTCGAATTTGACGTTCTTGAGCGGAAGTAAAATCTCGCCGATCGGATCGTCTGATGAGAAACGGTCGTAGTCCATGACCTTCAAAATTGGGGCTATAGTCAGTGTCAAAATTTCCGTTTGTTTTTTTAATTGCCATAATTGTTTTCCTTTATAAATCTAATTACCATTTTTAGGTGTTCAAAAGGAAGCAAATTTAAGAGAGGAATACTGGAAATTCCCACCTGCATCACCAACGTCATGTCGTTGAGCTTCCGCATCGAATGTCCTGCAACGAAAAGGTTTAAAGACTTTCTGACTTATCCAAACACCTTGTACATTTGCAGTTGTACATGTGAACATAAGTTAATTTTCAGCCCCGATCACATTATCACTCCCGCTGATATGAATATATTCTTAGTGAGTAACTCTAAAGTGATAAATTTGTTTTATGGCGAAAAAGTCATGTTCGCCTTTCCCTCCGACTCCCGATACAAACGGGCGACTTTTTTTTTAGTCTCCCCGATATCATTTCCGAGCCGTTCCCACGGAATCATTCTAAAGGGGAAAGTGATCTACAAATGAGCACAATTTCTCACTTTGAGACGAATTCATAAATAATATCTATAAAAAAAGAAAATATTCGCTGCTGTTGTTATACGAATGCATCTGTAGCTTTACAGATTATATTTTATCAGTCTGATTGTAATCATTCATGCACGTTTAATATGCCAGCTTTGCATTTTACAGTATGGGCTGCACTTAACGCATGTTATCTGTCCCATTTCTAGCCGCTGAACTTTGAGTAGACTTTAGCACGTTGGCATCTTCAGCACCAACAAATATTAATCAACCTTGCACCAAATACAATAATCTGCATAAGCTTAAGAAGTCCCTGCTTCATCTCTCACATGATCTCGTCATGGGCCCGCTTACTCTTTTGAAGACCTTCTGGTCCCGTGCCCTTCTAATGCAATCATTCGAATCACGGCGCATCGTTTTAGCTCTCTGCTAAAAGCAACCGCACGGGGACATTTAACTTTTATTTCCTAACACTTTTTTAAGCCACAAAGCGCGTGAGTTCAAATGTGAATATATATTTTACTATTTTACGGCCCTCAGGTGCTACTCATAAATGCCCTGACTCTTACGATGCGGCAGTGGCGAGATGAGTCCTCTGGCGCCATGCTTGGCGGGCGAGATGAGGCCGCGGCGATCGGCAAGGGAATAACCACCGCCGCCACCGCGGCAGCCGCCAGAGACGCGAGTTGGCGGCGGCGCCGAACGGCGCCTTCCAGGAAGAGTGATGAAGCCGTGCATCGCATGACAAGCGGCAAGACGATCCATTCAAGCAGTGCTTTCTTGGGTCCTGCACGGAGAACACAGAATGGATACTGTAGGTTTACTCTAATTCATGCCACTAGTCGATCTAGTACATTAGAGAATACATATATACCTTTAATGCATCCGAACCGGAATATTTCCAATAAGAAAGGCGCATTAGCCAATCGTAAGTGAAAAGTGTTGAACAGGCAAAAATATCTCAGATTCAAAGAGAGAAGGCAATACAACCGAGACCAAAAGGATATCCGGCTCAGGGAAAGTGGTGACTTTGCCACTATAGTCTGGTTCGGAAGGATGAAAGAGGAAAGAGCGTTTCATTTTGGGACAAGGTAGATGTAGAGAAAGAGAGGAGGAGAGTGCGAGAGAGAGAGAGAGAGAGAGAAAAAGAAAGATAGCTAGAGAGACAGAGAGATAGAGAAATGGATATTGCAGGAGATGGAAGTCGGAAATCGCTTATTGTGAGAATGTGTGCTTAGAGCTGACTTTGGCATCTCGTATAAAGCCCGGAAGACTTTGGGGGGATATGGTTGAGGATAAAAGGGACAAGGGCTGAATGGGGGACAAGGGTAAAGGAGGAGGAGGAGAAGCAAGTCAGCCTTTCCGCATGCAACATACTTTCAAAAGCACAAAGAGCAACACAACTATTAGTGGGCCGGGTTTTAGGGGCAGCGTGGGGGGTTGGGGGGGGGGGTAGAGTGGGCAAAAGAGGAAAAGAGGAAACGGCGTCTAGCCGATCATTAAGTTGTTGTTGAATGCCTTCCCCCGCCCTCTTCTTTCCTTCTTCACACGTACAATTATCCCAATTGACGCCCCCTAAGTAGCATGTGCATATATGCAAAAGAATCGCATCACTGTTAGGACACGCGAAACATGCGCTGGGGAGACCATGTTCGAGGAGCGTAAACAGTAAACATCAAGAAGGCAAATAGAGCTTGGCTGCCAACAATGAAAAAGGGGGCGAATTTGGTTGTAGTGGAAAGAGCATAGAATGGATATGGAGTGCGAAAGGATGAAGAGAGGGCGAAAATGGGAATCTAGAATAATTCTGTCGCGAGGTAAGAGTTTTCGATTAAGAAAAATTCGTCATTTGCTACCGGCTGCGCTGACTTTATGTGGACCACACTTTTCTTCTGCGTATTTTAAGATTTTATATACAGGGAAGTGTGAGACAGGGGGAGTGGACAAGAAGAGAGTCGGAGAGAGCGAGAAGGAGAGACAGAGAGAGAGAGAGAGAGAGGAGAGAGAGAGAGGGAGAGAGAGGGGGAGGGAGAAAGAGAGGGAGAGAGCAAGATAGAGAGAAAAGGACGAACTCTCCGAAGCATGCCTAATCTAGTAAGAGTGCATCTTGGCGTTTTCCCGATTTTCCAAAGGCGTTCGAGCGCGAAAGAAGGAATATTCAAGGTCGAAGAGGAACATGCGAGAACGGTCTCACCAGAGAGAACTTTGATTCTTAAACGAGAGTAACCCATACCTTTCCTAAGTCGTCTATTAAACCTGAGCAGATCCTTGGTTGCAGAACTAGACCCATGCATTTATGAAAGTAAGCAAAGAATGAATTGAGAGAGAGAGAGAGAAGTAGAGAGAGAGAAAAGCGAAAAGAAATAGCGAAAAAAAAAATATATATATATATATATAATAGGTATATTACTGTAGTGTTCTCTCGTTGACAATACTATATTACTATAGTACTGTCTATGAGAGATCAAGTAGATCAAAGTAGAAATGAGTAGGTTTTGCCGGTGTCGGCAAAAGGAGGAGAAAAAGATGTGACATTCGATTCCAGTCATCTTTTTTTGGCTACAGCGTATGTACTCGAGAGGTCCACAAAAGACACACGATTGAGATAACGCAAACACGGAAGATGTGTGTGAATGGATGTCACAAGTCAGAGAGATTGAATATTTCTCGCCAACGCCTACTGGTTACTCAGGGCGTAACTTTCGACCTTGACTTATAAGTAGCGTAAATGCTCAAGAGAATATAAATACTATTTTCACTTACAGCATACAAATGGCATGATTACGAAGGTTGCATTTTTTTCAGTAATAGAAATGGTCTTCTGTCTGATTCTAGACAGAAAATAAAGATGAATTGTTTTTTTTTTGTTTTTGATGTTAAAAAACGGACAGATTCAGCCTCTCGCGCATTACACAGCCCGTGAAAGTTGAGAAAGTGCGACGCAAGTCTGAGTAGTGAATGTAAAAATAGCAACTCTCTATGAGTGACTCACAAGTGACTCATGGAAATGAAGCGAAGACAAGTAAGGGGCTCTTTTCCACTAAGAATATCAGAGCAGGCAAGAAGAAGAGGCGATGGATGGCTTGGCGGGCGAAAAAGATTGCCGGTTTCATGGCATATTTGCATCTAACATTGCGCGCATGCTTCTAACTTGCAATCGTCTGAGGGGCCCCCGGAGACACCGCATTAGGAGGGCGGAGAGAAAGAGCACGAGAGAGAGAGAGAGAGAGAGAGAGAGAGAGAGAGAGGGTGATTGAGAGTCGGAATGGCCAAAAAACCGAACGTGACAAATCGCCGCGTGAAATGTGTGTGTGAAATTCCTCTTGTCTTCTCGGCAAATGGCACGGGAACTGGAAAAGGCATATTATTTATCCATCTTGGCTTACATCATTCTCTCTCTGTCTCTCTCGTGCTCTCTCTCACTCCCTCGCTCTCTCTCTCTCTCTCTCTCTCTCTGTCTTCCTCTCTCATTTTCTTTGTTCCCTCTTCGTCTCTCTCGGTCTTACACTCTGCTTAAGGGCATATTTGCCATCTTCACTTTCTTATCTCTACCGAGGGATTAAGGAAGGCATCTTTTGCTTTGCAGGAAGAAGGGCTTAACGATATGGAAAGAATTTGCCACCACTTATTTCTCTGATCTTTTCTTGACGCATGGCTAACATTCTAGTCTTGCACATATGTACATATTGTTAGGGAAAGTGATGGAGAAAGATGTAGAGAGAGAAAGAGAGTGAGAGAGAGAGATAAAGAGAAAAAGAGAGAAAAAGAGAGAGAATGAGAGAGAAAGAGAGAAAGAGAGAAAGAGAGAGATATTGCGAGAAAAGAGGGCAATCAGAGAGCGAGAAATACAGAATATAAAGATTGACGACGCATAGACATAAAGCGCAAAAAAATCGCCAAACCCTAGGAACCTTCTTTTCCACGCTGTTTCCTCCATCTTTCTCTTGCCCTCGTTCGTTCAGTCGCCACTCTCTCTCTCTCCCCCTCTCTCTCTCTCTCACTATTTCTCATTCCTTCTCTCTCCTTCTCTCCTTCTCTCTCTCCCTCTCCCTCTCTCCCTCTCTCGTTCCCTCTTAATCCCTCCTCTCTCTCTCCCCAATTGCTCTTTCGCTGCCCACGTCGCCTGATTGAATGAGAGCCGCCCGCGTGTGCTTGACTGAGCGCCCCCTCCATTGTCAGGGGTACAAGAGGTTTAGCGCGGGCCAGGAGTTCAGGGGAAGAAGAAAGAGTAAAGACACAATACACACGGTTACGGTCACGTGCCCGAGTGAGTCCTCAAAGAGACGAGGAAGTAAAAAGCATTCAAAGTTGGGGCACGAGCTGCAGTGGCACTTATCCTAACGTGAGCCCAAAAAAATCCAAGTTCAAATTCGCACCTTTTTCCTGACACGAAGAAAATAAAGCTATTACTTGAAAGTAAGTGAAAAAGTTGTTCTCGATTTAACCGGTTTTTTTGTTGTTCTCGCAACCAATCAAGTCCTTCTTGAATATTCCCGTTGACGTGACTTTTAATACATATATTTCTTGAGCGTTCAATCACATATATATATTCAATGCGACTATAATTATCAGAACATATTGATGTCAGCCGGAAATTGCGGATGGAAGAAATATGTAACAGTTTAGAAACATTTTAGTGATAGATACATACATACATTCGTAGAGTAAATAGGTCGTGATTAGAGCGAATTAAAAAAAAAATGCGTAAATAGTAAGAGCGCTCCCAAACGAAAGCGAAAAGACACGCTGCTTTGACGAAAAATGTCAGGAAGTTCTAATTATTTGTCTCGCGGAAAGGAATTTCTACAAGGAAAAAAGAGATGCTATGAAGAAATGATGAAATAGATCAGAAGGTGAGGTAGAGGAAGAGAGGATCAGAATGAAAATCCTAAGTTTATCTTCCTTCGGTTTCGCTAGATCATCCTGATGCAAGAAGAATTCTGCAGTGGGTGTGATTTTCATCTTTACATAGTATGGAGTGTGATTGAAGATTTTAGTAGATGAATTCAGGCAACTGCTCAATCCTTGTGTACGCTTGCGCAAGCGGCTTTTTCACTCATCAATTCATCGCAAGACTAGGCTCAAACTGCTATTCTAAGAAGGTCCTGAGCTAAAATTAGGAGCGTAAGCATTGAGGGAAGAGAGAGATAAGAGATAAGAGATAAGCGCGACTGAAACCCGGGTCTGCGCGAGCATCACGCACCACGGAAGACCTTCACATGATATTCCATCCAAATTCCTTCCGGCGCTTCAGTGAAGAATTACACGACCAGATCAAAATGATATCTGTCATTTCAGCATCATGAAAGCATTGCAGTCGACTTGCGTGGTTGTGTGGGCAAAATGATGCATCCACAACGGCTTCGAACCCGTGACGTCTAGCACTAGAGTCTGAGACGCTATCCAATGAGACAGTATCGTAGGAACGTTTCCCACTCTGTTCGGGATGCTCCTTACAGTCTACCTTGTGGCATGTCAGGAGGTCGCTTTGGCACTTGACAAGCACTCTTTAGGCAAAGTTAGAGGGCCAAGATGTTTCAGTGGCATTTTTTGCCTCCGTCTTTTAGTCTTTTGTGTGTTCTCGGGCTGACAGAAAACACATAGACGAAGTGTGTCAGTCCGTGTGTCATTCACATGACGAGACTAGTCAAATTACTCGGCGTTCTCTGATTCTGGCCAAGGAAGACAGGCAGACGAGCAGACAGTTGTCGAGGGATTCGAGGAAATGGAGAGAGTCAGACAACGAGGGGGGAGATTAGAAGAGATGCGATTTTCTCGTTACTTCTTCGTGATGACCACGGGCAACGAAGAGACGAGTTTCGAGAAGACTTTGTGACATGTTGTTGTGCGTCTCGTGTAGATTAGGCAAAGTGAATCCGTCAAGTAACTCGATGGATGTCGTCTGTGCAGGCGAAACTCGGCGTCTAGATAAAATGTCTGTCGAGCAGACTTTATTAAAGTACATACATACATATATGTATGTACATATCTCCTCCCACATGTACTTTTGCATATTTAAACCCTGTAAAATTAATCTATTATCAAAATATGATTGGGTGACCAAAGTAATCAACAATGATTATGATAAATATTTTAAAAAAAAATGAAACATATAATATTAAGTATATAGATGTCAAATAACTATAAAGATCTTTTTAAATTTAGAATAATAAAAATAATAAAAATATTATAATTCTTACCTGGAAACGAGAGCATCTCGTCAAACTTGGGTGCGAGACTCCGTCGATGGACGCGAGTTCGCTGTTCGCAAGGCGCGGGCGCGTCCAGCAGAAAGGCACGCACGTACGGGTCAGAGCTGCCTGAGGAGAGAGAGAGGGAGAAAGAGAGAGGAAGAAAGAGAGAGGGAGAGAGGGAGGGAGAGAGAGAGAGTCCTTTATTCCTTCATTTATAGAAAAGTTTTTAAAATAGTTATCATTCATGAATTAAAAAGGGCGATTTGATATTAGAAATGTGATTCTTTCTAGTTCGAATCAGAATTTGTTCAAGAAATGTGCGAAGCTGTCTAGACATACATACATGTATTTTTGTAGCTAACTTCTTTCTTGTAATTGACTTTGACATAAAAATAGGGAGAGATTTAAATTCTGCGAGCGAGGAGAAACGCACATTCTGACGCTCTTCTTTCGCGACTGACGAGATTGGACATTGATTCTGGCGGGGAAATAGTTCTTGAGCGGGAAAATAGTTCTTCTTGAGGGTGAGCTATTATTCCTCAGGCGGAAATACTTTGAAAGCTGCTCTGGTTCGAGAAGCGTGCAAGTCAAGGCTTTATGGCTCTTGCTAGATTCAGAATGGAGGTTAAGTCGAGCAGGTGCACAGCGTGGGAGTCTATAGTTTCCGAGGTTTTCTTTTTCTTATCAAGTCTATATACGGGATTGGTGAAGCGGAAGATAAATGGAGAGAGGTAGAGAAAGAGGGAAAAGAGGCATGCGAAAATATCGTGGGAACGGTGGACATCCAAAGGAGTGCAGTACTTGTAATGCGGTAACATTGGCGGACATGGAAGGAATGATAAAGTGCTTTCCGGGAGAAAATAGCGAGAGATGTTTCCTAAAGAGCCAGCAAAATAAATATAAAATCGTTTATGGTTTTGCATTATGCTTCAGGCAATTCTCGCTCCATTGTGCAGCGTACCGTTCTTTCCTTATGAGCTTTTCTTTCTTTCTCTCTCCCTCCCTCTCCTTCTCCCTCTCTCTCTCTCTCTCTCTCTCTTTCTCCTACGTTCTCTCAATCCCTTACCATTTAAACCACTATTTCTATCTTCCCTCCTCTTTCCTTCTTCCTTCTCCCCTCTTCGTATAATCAATTCCTTGCATTTTTGTCTCATTTCATTCAAGATAGGATGAACAGATATCGTGACAGGGTGGTGTTCCTCAAAGGAGGTCTCGGAGGAAAACAACAGCGGAACAGGCCAAGTGCCCTTAGCGTCCTCTGAGGCTATTTACTACTTTATCCAACACCTACACTATGCATCGTTAATGTTAACAAGTTGGGAACAGCTGGAACCAAGCTAGAATTGCTATGTATTTTCATTGCATTCTTGGCCTCTGCTATTTTGTTATTCTTTGGTAAGTATAAATACTGATGAATTATGAGCAAGAATTGAGAAAAAGGATTCTTCTAACAGTAAAACACAAAACTATTTTTGAAGATTGAACATATTCTACCTGTGAAGTCTTTGATCGGTAGATCGATTGCTTCGATTAGCCTGAGAAGCATCGTTGACGATTCGACTAAAAATAGAAAATCTTCTTTCTGGACTGCAAATATGTATGTATGTATGTATATATTAGATGAGCACGAAGCTTAAACGTAATCTATTTGAATTTTCTAGACTAATGTATTCGCGTCTCTCTAATTTAACTAACGATAAGTAGCATACTTTTTCGCCCTCGTGTCAGGTCAGATGGAGCGAATTCAAAATTGAGTTTTAAAAAAGAAATTCTCTCTGAATGAAATGAGCATTAATGTAGCTCTAAATGCATAGCAAAGAAATTATTGACCTTCGTATGCGAGCGAGAAATGCAGCCTTCCGCGGTACTCCTGGACGGCTTCCGGACGAAGCATGTCAATCACCTGTTGAGACTGCAAATGTTTTGGCACTTTAAAAAGGTTCTTCATTAAATTAAAAAATAACTCAAAGAAAGTTTTTTTATGAATAAAAAATTCTTTTAAAAAAATTAAGCACCCCGAACCGAATTCTTGCGCCATGGAATAGTGACACCTAGTCGACTCTTGAGAGACGGCTGCACTTGAAGTGACGAAGTCAGAAGACCGGGCGACAGATTGGAAGCACTGCAAAAGAGAAGAACATGTAAATTTTCGGCACAGCTAATCATGTGAAAGAATGATATGGAAATTTGCTACATATGTAACCATATGTTCACTTATATTAATTAGATAATATGTAATGTACATATATTATGTAAAAAAATTACTGTTAATGCGTATTAAAAAAAAGTAAAATACGTAATTAAACGAATGAGAAGAGTTAACGATGGCTCGTCAAACAACCTGAAGAGCCGCGCCTGCTGCGCGCATTCGATGTCGTCGAGGCTGCCCGGGTTACGAATCTACAAAAATAGGAAAACTAAATGTTAGAAATGCTCCTTTTTATGATAAATCCATCTTCAACGATATTTTTTTCTCTTTCTTATATGCTGCACAAATATATCAATTTCAATTAAAATATTTTTTTCTTCAATGTCTTCTTATTTTTTCCATTTTCAAAAGAATAGAAAAAATTATGTCGTTATTAAGTGCAAATATGGTCATGTCTTTCATTATTTTCACTATTTACTAATAGTTTTTACTATAGTATCGTTATAAAAAAAATTAATTCTTTAAATATTTAAAAAAAAATATTTTTTTTACTATCCTATGTATTTACCTTGTAGAACGCCGCCGCGAGCAATGCAACGGAGAGGCAGAGTGCGCCGACGGCCGCCCAGACAGCGTAGGCCGGCAGAAGCACGGACGAGAAGCCGACGTCCAGCATTCGAAGAGAAGACAAGCGGAAGATGAAGAAGAACAGAAGAAGGAAAAGAAGAGGAAGAAGGAAAAGAAGAAGAAGAAAAGCGGGGCCCAAGCTTTGAAAATGACTCTTCGTCTAAAAGGTTGTTCAGGGTGCTAAGTGGCTGTCGGCATAGAGACGCAATTGTTTTCGCGCAAATCTCTTCCAAGTTCCGGCTTTTCTAACTCCCGGATGAAGGTTGGGCCTTTATTTTCTTTCGAGCGAAAACAAATGGCGAATAAAAGTATGGATTACATACATGTACACGTGTAAAACAAATGTACATATATGTAAATCAAGCGATAATGATAAATGTGCCTACTAGGATACCATCCATCATATAAATGAAATAAGGTTGGCTAAGATTTTTCTTAAGAGAAATTAGTTTAATTTTTTTCTAGTTTTGGTATGTATATGTATACATATGTACCTATACATATGTATTTATGTACATACATCGAAGTTCGAGAAATCGCGGACGATGTAGAGAGCATCTTTTCCGATAGAAAATGTGCTGGAGTTTGCTGCTGCAACTATTCAGAGGGACCTCCCATGGGTTTGCAATTTGAGCATGAGCATTAAAAGAGCGTGCGCGATGCAGCCGAGTGCATTTTACAAATTTAATAAAGTCCTTGAAGTTTCTTGACTAGCGAGAAGAAGAAGGATAACGAGAGATCAAGATCGAGTAGATGTCGACCAAGAGAGAAAATTGCACTTGTCACTTTCGTAGACGTGTTCCATGCGTTTAACAGAGAGGAAAGGCACAAATCTTGACGTGGTCGTTGGAACTTTGTATCTGCCGGTAAATATTGAAATGTTGAAGAAGTTTAGCGAGAGAAATGGCACCATTTAAGACAGCATGTCTGTAGCCTTTGAGCACGACCTGCACTGGGGAATTTTTTTCGATTTCGCTTATGAAAATTGGCTCACCTATGCAACTCGACGTCCTCTACAACATACCGTACATTTTAATTTTTTTCAGAAAAATTCCGTTCGGGAAACAGTACAGTACCCTTCAAAATATGATGAACCATAACTCGTCTAATTTTCCGAATTTGACGAAATAAAAGATACCGTTCGATAGCCCGTTGGACGCTCTTCAAATTGATCATGCGTAAAAGTTTCTAAAAAATCGATTTTCGACCCAAAACACGGCCCTGAACATTTTTTGAAAACTTTTTGGCAAATTTTTGTTCATTTTTGGAAAGAGAAGGATAACAAGGCCTTATGGAAAAAGTGTAGAAAAAAAGGATTGGAATATTCTAATTCGAATAAACTAAACAATGAATACTTGGACGAAATGACAGTAACGCTACTGACTCTTCTTTTATGGCTTATAACAAAAGTTCGTACGCATGGAATTTCATTTAAAGGGGTTCATCTTGTACCAAATTTCATCCTCTTTCTTATGATGTATGACTGGGAGTGTGGAAATGTTTCTGAAGTAGTTTTTTAAGCCTTCTTATCATACAAAACGAAATTTCCCATATAAATCCAAACTTTTCAATAAAAGTTTGTTCGTAACATTTGAAGATCTCCATGAGAGCTCTAAGATGATATACTTACGATTTTGAAAGATTACGATTGAGCGTAGTTATGGACCAATGAATGCGCTTGCACTGTGTCTCGGCGACCGAAAATGCGCCATTTCGCGCGCATTTTTCGCAAGGTGTGCCTACCGCTATGTTATTGACTTAAACGAATTCTTGTAGCAAATTTCACGCGCTACAACATATCAAAAAACTGCAGAGTACTCTTTCCAAAAATGATCAAAAATTTGCCAAAAAGTGGTCAAAAAAAATGTTCAGGGCCGTGTTTTGGGTCGAAATTGATTTTTTAGAAAATTTTACGTATGATCAATTTGAAGAGCATCCAAAGGGCTATCAAATGGTATCTTTGATTTCTTCAAATTCGGAAAATTAGCCGAGTTATGGTTCATCATATTTTGAAGGGTACTGTACTGTTTATCGAACGTAATTTTTCTGAAAAAATTAAAATATACGGTATGTTGTAGAGGACGTCGAGTTGTATAGGTGAGCCAATTTTCATAAGCGAAATCGGAAAAAATTCCCCAGTGCAGTACCCAATAATGCCGTGCTCGAGTCTTACGGAGAGGCTGTCTTAAGAAAGAAAGAGAGAAAAAGAGAGAAGAAAAGAAAGACATCGAAAATTGATAAGTTCATAAGTTGTTATCGAAAATGAGAACAGAATAAATTTCTTGAAGGAAACTTGCGGATGCGTGCCAAATTGGCAATAATGAATGAGAACATTCGTTTATGAGATGAGAGAGAGCAGCATCTTGTGCTTCAGGCACAACTCTTCACGAGAAAACGAGGAAGAACAATTTCACAAGAGCATTGTATAGCAGCCATTAATTAAACTTGTTTGTTCAATTTATAAAAACAAAAGATGAAAACACAGAAGAACGCGTTACGAGATTATAAGTGGACCCAAAAAGAAACGCCTCTTGAGCAAGCATATTTCTTTTTGCAGTGCTACATATATCCAAGTGCAAGACAAGGTCGTAAAAACGGGGTTCTTTGGGTGTGTTTATTGCCACCATTACGTATAGACATGGCAAACAAGTTGGAGCGAACGAAAGGGGTGGGGAGATGCAAAATGAGAAGAGATCGACGGAATCAACAGTGGCTTTTGATGTATTAGCGAAAGAATAAAAGTGTCTCTGGTTCCGAGACGAATTTGAGAAGAAGTCTCCGCTGCTACATGTCTCGCCGCTACACTCGTGAATGCATGAGCCTCCAACTTCATCACATCTCATCTTTATCTCTCTTACTCTCTCTCTCTCTCTCTCTTTCTCTTTCTCTCTTTCTTCCTCTCTCTCTCAGTTCACAACTTCCCACTCTTTGCTTCTCTCAACCTTTCCGGAGTCCTCCACATGAAAAAAATGTCATATTCTGATGAGACTCCTGGTTGTTCGCAATTTTGCCCCCCTCTCCCCTCTCTTTATCTTTCTCCAAGTCCCTTTATTCCTTTCTCTCTCTCCTCTCTCTCTCTCGATCTCTCTTCCTTTATCTCTCCCTCTTTCTCTTTTTCTCCCTTTCCTTTTCTGTCTCCATCGCTTCTGTCTCAACTTCAGACTCTTTTTGCCTTTACTTTTTCACTTTCATTCTCTTCTTTTTTCTCACGCCCTCAACCCTAGCAACGAGAGACTGAATAAAGACGACAAAAGAATGAAAAGGTGAAACTGGCTCATAAGAGGAAACATGAAAAGAACGGTTGGAAGAGAGAATCGGGATAAGGGAGAAAAGAGAGAGAGAGAGAGAGAGAGAGAGAGACAGACAGACAGACAGACAGAGGTAGAGAGACATGAGGAAAGGGGAAGGAGAGCGAGGGAAGGAGAGAGAGAGCAGGTGAAAAAGTGAGAAAGGGAGAGAGAGAGAGAGAGAGAGAGAGAGAGAGAGAAAGAAAGAGGAAAGGAGAAGGAAGGAAGGAAGGAGAAAGAGCGTGAAAGTGCTAACAAAGTCCAACAGCCATAACAATACAAAGTGCCAGACGGCTAACAAGTATAAGAAGTTGAAAACAGAAGCCACACGGAAGCCAAAGCCCATAGTAGAGTCGGTGCTAGAGCTATCGAATGACACCTCACCTACCATTTTCCTCCATTTTCACGCCGTAATTTGTGTTTGTTCTTTTCTTTTGCTAGAGGGAACTTACTGTTTTCCTTGTCGAAAGTTTGCATAGAATATCATGGATGATGATGAAAAGAATGCTCTTCCGCTGACGGCGACAAGTGATATCCATTGATAAGAAGTTGAGAAATGGCATAAAGGATAAAGGAGATTCCAGCAGCGGTCTGTCTACATACACATTTAAAATTTCATTGGAATAAAAGCATTTGTGAAGGTTAAAATGCGTTGCGACTAAATTTGATTAAAAAAAACATGTGTATAATAAATATTCCCAGAAGATTGCAGACACTAATGAGACCTCTAAAATCCCTTTTAGGAAAGTTAGAGAGGGGGACGAGAGAGATAGAGAGAGAGAAGAGTGAAGGAGAGGGAGAGGGAGAGAGAGAGAGAGAAAGAAGGAGAGAGGGAGTGAGCGAGAGAGAATGAAAGAGGAAAGGAGAGATAACGAGAAGGGAAACGTGCAGAAATTTAGCATTCATGAGCGGTCTGAACTGTTCCAAAAATGGTGCCATTTTACTTTTCGCCCTTTCCTATTTCGTCCTTCGGCACTTTAGTTTTATCTTTATCCGAATCTCTAATCTTCTCATCTTTTGCTCTCATCACTCTTACCTCATTCATTATCCTCATCTCTCTCTTTCTCTATTTATCTTTCTCTCTCTTTTCTCTAATAATACGTTCCATGTAAGCGGAAATCCGACTAGGGACGGTGAGAGAAGGGGGAGGGAAGGGTGGCGGATCTGGACCGGATTAATAAAGTGAAGTGCTGACGACGAAGTCAAACCCTCGCATTCTCTCGAAGAACTGTTTTAGCCTCTCTCGTTCCGTTCTTTCGACATCATTCACGCGAATCGTTTAGAAGATGAGAAAATATGAAACTGGCATTAAAAGCTTGGCGGAAAAGATGTTACAAAAGCAATTGTAGCTGGCTCTATTCGAACTTCACCAGGATTAACGACTGTTAAGCGCTTTCTTAAAACGGGCTAACATAATAGAAATGGACTTAACAGAAGCAGAATTCATAACACACCTTTTGCGTGCATAATTTAAGCATATATTTATTCATAATCCATAACAGAGGTTGACAAATAACTTACATATCTATAAAAATAAAATACACATTAGATTAGTGTTAATCGAAAAAGATATGTTCTTTATAAATTCCCATGTGCCCTCTACTTACTCGCCTCTCGTTGGAAAAAGCGCTGGCTTGTCCGCTTATCGTTGTCCATTTTCTGAATTGAAAATGAAAAAAATGACGTGCTTATTTGTGCACGCAGCGGAAATCGGCAGAAAACATACAAGGATATTTTGTCTTCTGGAATTCAGCGAAGCGAATATCCACAGTGTCATCATAATTTTAAGAAAAAAAAAACAAATTTCCAAAATATAATGAAAATTTATGAATAAAAATGATTGTTTTTTTCCTGGATGACGACGTGATCCTTGACAGTATAAGTGTAGAATTTAGTTGCTGATCGTGAGGCCGAAGCGAGCGGCTCTATAGAGCCATAGCTGCTTCTAACTGATTGTGAGATCGCCGTCGTCGAGTGTGAAGATGATTCAGCATTTATTATGAACAATAATGCTTTAAACCGCTAGAGAAGGAACGGAACATGAAGAGAAGAGAGCAGCGAAAAAAAAATAAGAAAAATACCGGAAGATAGAAGAATAATACTAGAACCCGTGCCAGAGTTTGAAAGTTTAGCTGAGGGGCGGGGGGCTCGATCTCTGGAAAAAAGATCTTGGCGCTGGTTGAGACCGCTCAAGCGGCGGAAGTTCCGTGTCGAAATCAATAGTTGACTGGGCAGCTTCGAGCGATAGTGAACTTAGGGAGACCTACTTCTGTTGACCTACTTCTGTTGATTCTGTTGATTTTTTTTTTCTCAGGTGACCTAAAGAAGAAAAGTTTAGCTGAGTAATATTTTGTTTTTAAAGTGAACTAACAGTTTCCTGTTAACAGGAAAATGGGTTTGGGCGTTTTAGGTGCACGCGATGATTGACCTGTAATCAAATAAAATTTCTAATTATGAGAAGTGGAACCTCTTTCCATAACCCAGCCAATCGCGATCTCAGTAATTTTCATATGTAGGCGTGTATGAAAAATGAGTCTTAATCTTTTCTTAAACCGCGGAGGTCGCTTTTTCGATTGGATTAAAAAAAATAATGAAAATTTACACAGAAATGTTTGACCTATATCAGTTGTTGATTTCTGAAACTGGACAATGACCAGTGGGGCGCAGTTGGTTACGCTCTCAACTTAAATTTCCGAAGATGGGCGTTCATTTCAGTTTGGTGATGAGCTA
Source organism: Allodiplogaster sudhausi (assembly GCA_945643635.1). Lineage (NCBI taxonomy): Eukaryota > Metazoa > Nematoda > Chromadorea > Rhabditida > Diplogasteridae > Allodiplogaster > Allodiplogaster sudhausi. The sequence goes on along the minus strand of CALZFC010000059.1, from coordinate 1,463,309 downwards.
TTGCTGCTACTGTTTTGTTTAAAGCGCTAATAAAGGGTACTGTTTAGTGTCGTTTTATTCGTTTTTTTTTTCGAGAGTTACAGTAGGTTTACGGTAAGTGACTGATTTGCTTCAAATTGGCTAGGACTCTCTACCTGGGTGATAGTTGTGTCGACAGAACCAAATATGAGGTACGTTTGAATGATTTCGTCAGTTTCGAAACGGCAGGTCGGTAGGTTGTACACACCATGGCCGAGAGAAATTGAATTTACAGAAAAAAAATTAGTAAAATTGTCTAGTAAAATTGTCTTCCTCGGTTTTTGATACACGTCTTAGATCGCGTTCATCCGCAGTAGTGTCCATCGGAAGCGCTCCACTCTTCGTCTTAAGGTCCATTGATGAATCCGAAATTCTAGACAGGGACGCATCCTCCAATTTTTTGTGCAACATGCATCAAGCCAGAAATCATCAACAGGAATGAATAAATGTAGCAGCACTACATTTTGTTTTCTTCCTCCTCTCTTTTCAATGGAGTAGAATGGCAGCTCATCATCAGGTATACTATTAATCAAGTCATTAAATGTAAAGTGTTACGACTTCTCTATTCCTACATACATATGTACATACATATGTATGCCTCGCATGAAAGTCGTGACTGACAGGCCGCCCACGTCTGCTAGCAATAGAAAAAAAACATACAGTGTGACTCCGATACAGTTCGGGAAATAGCAAAGCTTAGAGAACGATGAATGGGAAGCAAACAGAAAGGAAATGAATTTCAACTATTTCATTTTAACTGCAAACAAAGGACTAAAAAATATATGTTACTTCAAAGCTTCATAAGACTAGAGAAGGATAAATTTCAGCAGAACTTCGCACTTTCATGTAAACCTTTGCATATTTGCTCATAAAAACGTCGCTTTGATGCGGCATCGGGAATGTGGCAAAGCTGTGCAAAGAAAGATCTTCGATATAAAAGCGGCTGCTGGAAGTTCAATGCAACGAGCTGCTTCATTCTCCGAATTCATTTTCACTTTTCGTTCACTATTATTTCTTGTACACCACAGAATCCATCGACATGACAAGCGGTCTCCTTATCGGGTTCACGCTCTTCATCTCGGCCTTTGATGTAACCCTTTCGTCAAAAGTCTGCGAGGACCGTTATGAGGGGTCAGTCGGTAGAGGAGCAAGAGTTTTTCTAATATTATTTCTATTCACTCGATGAAGCCCATTTACAGCAAAGCAATCCATACACTACTGGTGCACAACACCTCCTGGCCTTCTCAGGTGCGCCAATGGATACATTGAAAACTTCTGCAGCCATCCTGATTTCACGAAGGAATATAAGAAGGAAATGTGTGCCAAGTCGTGCAATCTCTGCGATGTTGATGGAGAGGAAAATTCGAGCACAGCGACTGAGTCAACCGACACTTACTCGGAGTATCCGAGCACCACCACTGTCGAAGAGTCAAGTTTGACAGATCTCCCTCCATGCGAGGACAAGCGTACCAAGTTAGTTGAAACTCACTTTATAGCATTTAGAAACATTGAGTAAAAATGTCATTCTCTTTGCAGCTGCGCGGATATTATTGCTGTTGGCTTCTGTACGGACAATCAGTTTACTTTTGAAGAAAAGATGATGTACTGCGCCAAGTCGTGCAATCTCTGTGGCCCCCAATAGGCCGATTTTCTCACTTAGGCCTTCTTGATCGATTCATTCATGACGAAATAAATAATGGTTTTGCAATCTTACACATATTCAACTCTCACATAAATGAAACCAGAACGGAGCTCGCAACGGTTGGACATTCCGGGGAATTCATGTATAGCAGCGATTCGGCACAAAAGCACCTGTGCGAATATAATGAATAGATCTCATCTGCTTTCTTTAGTTATTCATGAAGTTTTTTTATCTGACAGTGCGAAGTAAACAACAATTTTCAAATGCGACTGTTTATATGCAAATTTATTTATTTAATGCTAAAAATAAATTTATATTTTTAAATTAAATAAAAATATAATAGTTAATTGAAAATTCCTATTTTTTCTCTTTTCTTCTCTCTAATATCTCGGAATGCTGGGCGTTGAAGGTATATTATAAGTTAAATAATTAAAATTTGAACTTAAAATATTCCAATTTTTTTTCTATCTCTCTATCTCTCTCTCTCATTCTCTCTTTCTTTGTCTTTGTCTCTCTCTATCTTTCTCTCCTTCTCTCTCTCTCTTTCTTTCTCTCTCTCTATCTCAATCTCTCTCTCTCTCTCTCTCTCTCTCTCTCTCTCTCTCTATCCGGAAGCAGCAGCCGGGGCAGCATGTCTCCTCCCACACCAGTTGCGTGACCACATGTTTCTGTGGAGAGAGGCGAGGGTCACTATCACCATTTCTGTGGATTCTTTACACCGTACTTCTTTTTTTTAAACAATCTGTCAAATCTGTCAGGGACGTCGTAGTAGGCATTTTTTTCCCTTATCGCCTCCTTATCGCCGCTAATATGAATAAGACGTTGCAGAAATGCTTTTTATTATTGATATTCCACGCAATGCAAAAAGGCTGATCAATTACATATAAATATCTAAAATATGCGCTCGATTCAGTAAATAGCAACAAGCGCATTCATTCTCAATGCCTATTTGCTGTCTACTTGCTCGCCTCTCGTCGGTAGAAGCGTTGGCATGTCCGCTTAGCGTTGTCCATTTTCTAAATTGAAAAACATAACAAAATGACATATGTATTTGTGCACGCAGCGGAAGCGACAGAAAACACAGTGATATTTTATCTTTTGGAGCCGCTTTAAATAGCCATAGTGTATATGATGCTCTAATAAAAATCCGAAAATGAATGAAATTTAATGAATGAAGCAAAACGATTTCCCTTGCCTGAATGAAGACGTCATCCTTGATGGTATAAGTGTAGACTTCAGTGCCTGAGGCAGCCTCGAGCGGCTCGAGCTTCTGGCTCAGAACGCCGTCGTCGAGAGTGAAGACGACCTGTGGCATTTAATATTTTTATCTCATTAAAATATTCTCACAATTTTTTCGACATCTTTATAGTTTTAAAAATCGTGAAAAAAATAAAAATTCTTTTTATAATTCTGCGCAACATGTTCATTTTTAGCAACGATGCACGATTAAATACTACACTGCGTTATCACTGATATGAAGAGATACTTATTTTCTTCATAGTAATTTTAGTGTGCCTATTTTTCGTGTGCGTAATTGTCTGCGAAAACACCTTGTGCTTCTTGCCATCGTATCCATTCGCTTCGATCTGCTCGCCGAGTCGCACTCCGTTGTAGTTGATCTGCCGACTGCCCATCGTGTTGTGGAAGGAGAAGGAGGCGCCGTTTGCTGAGGCCGAAATCGAGATGACATGCGAGGAGATGAGGATCATCTGGCAGAAGGATACATGGATTACTGTTTATTTACTTACTAAAACTTCGAAAAAAATAAATAAACATCAATATTGCACGAGTATTCCTTATTTATTTATTATTACACTGAATAATATATTAATATTTATTTCGCACGTCTATTCTTTATATTTTCTAGAATTTGGAATATAAATAAACAATTATTAATACTTTACTCACGCAAAAAGCAACACTTTTACAGAAATAAATCAACATCATTCAATGAATTCGAGAAAGTGGCACCTTCCGAATGATCCACGGAACTCCTTTTGACGCGAGATAATCGTCGAATCCGTCGTTCTTCGTGTGCTTGAAGGTGCCGAGGAGAGCAGCGGGAAGTGGAGAAGTCGACATCGCCTTGGATTGATATCATTTTATTTATCAATTCCGGCACACACACTTGTTCATATCGGAATCAATGAAGATAGAGAGTTGAATCAATTATTAGTATTTGAAATGAAATTTCAGAACATATTCACGTAGTATATGTACATAAATAGAATACATAAAACATATATGTGTATGTAGATATATGTACATATGTATGTACATACATAAAATGATTGTTTTAATTAATCGCAAATTTCATTCGGAAGACAAAATGAAGAAGGAACACACAATCCAATGTGCAGTAAAGAGTGGAAATGGTGTAGAATGCGGCGGTCAGCATCAGTGCGTTATCAGGAATGATCAAGGAGGTTATGCAGAGAGACTCACCCATTCTCTACCTCTCTTTCTCTCTCTCTCTCTCTTGCTCTCTCATTTTCTCCCTCTGTCTCTCTTTCTTGCCCTGTTCTCCTTCTTTCCCAATTCGGATCCTTCTCCCTGGCCATTCGGCTCCTTGTTTCTTGAGAAAATTTTGTAATAATTTAATCTTTTAAAATAACCGATATCTGTTTTCGCCTCCATATTTGAATGCACAAGTTATCTCCTCTCTCTCTCTCTCTCTCTCTCTCTCTCTCTTTCTTTCTCTCTCTCTCTCTCTCTCTCTCTCCCTCTTGCTTCTATCTCTGTCTGTCTCTCTGTCTCTGTCTGTCTCTGTCTCTGTTTCTTGCTAACTCTTTCATACCCTTATCATTGCTATGATACGCGGCTACGTTGAGTGACCCGTTGTGTGATGCAAATTGTACACAGGGGTGCACGTTGTTACATATATGGGTTTATAGAGGGAGAGACGTAAATAGAGAGAGAGAGATAAATAGAGAGAGAGAGAACGAGAGAAAGGAGCTGAGTGAGCAATAAAGAGAGAGAGAAAGAGAGAGAGAGAGAGAGGAGATAACTTGAGCATCCGAACATGGAGGCGAAAACAGATATTGGTTATTTTAAAAGATTAAATTATTACAAAATTTTCTCAAGAAACAAGGACCCGAATGGCCAGGGAGAAGGATCCGAATTGGGAAAGAAGGAGAACAGGGCAAGTAAGAGAGACAGAGGGAGAGAATGAGAGAGCAAGAGAGAGAGAGAGAGAGAGAGAAAGAGAGGTAGAGAATGGGGTGAGTCTTTCTGCATACATCCGGCATGTCCGAAAGTCTTTTCTCTTCAATTAGCGGAAATGTCCCATCACATTTGTACTTGTCATCTCGCGGCATGCGGAATGAGTCTTTCAACAGAAGATAATTTCATTCAATTCATTCACTCATAGTTAATTTAAGCTCTTTTTACAATTATTTGTTAAAATTTGCAGTATTTTACAAACATCAAAGATCAAACGGAGTAATGTACTTGAGCACCAAGCTGTTTACAAGAGAAGTAATTGGAATCCGGTAGGCAATGAAGCTGACTGCGAATTCGATTAGAATACATATGTATGCGTGATTATCTCAATTCTTAGATAAGCATTGTGTTAAATAGATAGTAAATATCTACATATTTATATTTGTGTTTTATTGACTCTGTGAGTCCAGCTATAAATATTGTAATTTATTATTATTATAGCTATGTGACCTTTATTAGAGTCATGTAGCATTATAATACTCACGCTATTTAATTATCATAATAGTTATATATTATCATAATAGTAATACGTAAATTTAGTCAATTCAGAATGAGTATAAAACCCCGAGATGATTAGACAAATCATCAGTTCCTTTCTCTAAACTTCTGCCTTCTCGCGAACCCTCGTTCGGTGGACTTCTCTCTCACTCTCTTCCTGTTTCCCATCACTTCATAAACCTCTCACTGCTTCTCTCGTCTCCCACATTCTATACCTTGTCCCCTCTGGCGGAGGACACAACACATTGTAAACTATCTGACCACAATACACGCGTTCGCAATATGCTAAACTTTACATTCTTGCAATGAAAGTTCAAATTTAAATATCCTTTGACGATTTCGCAACAGCCGTGCCAATTTCACAATTTCTTCTTAACCCCGATCTTTCTCCCTTTAAATTGGAATTTAAATGTCATTTGGCAATTTCGCAATATTATTTTAATTTGTTTTTACTCGGCACTCTCCCATTTCACCAATTTCCCAATCCAATCCAAATATGACGTTATTGCAATTCAGCTGTCGGCTCGCGACATCGCCGACTTTCATTTTATATATGTAGTATGTAGCTATTAATTTGCTTCATACAGAATAACATGCTTAATAGTCATAAGTCTGAAAGAAATTTTTTACTACGTTATAACTATGTTTTTTTTATAATCACTTTAGATGAAGGCTATTGTTGTTGTTGTTCTGTGCAGTTCAGCTATTCTGAGGTAGGAAGCTGCCAGGTGAGGCGATTCATTGTGTGATTTCTTTCTTCTCAAATAGTCTTTTGTGTTTTATTGGCCGGGGGGGGGGAAGAATGAGAAGAAGGACGCTACTTATGTCGGAGAAATGAGAGAGTGGGGCGGCCACAAACACTGCAAGAAAGAGGAGAAACTAATTCATAGGAAAGAAGGGTCTTCGATACTACATTAAACTAATCCCAGGTTGCCTTTATTGACTGCCATAAGACATAAATAGTTCATAATGAAGAGGTCAAAAGATTTCATGAGGCACATACATATTTCAATTTTCAGTCCTTTGTTTTACAAAAGAGTTAAAAATAGCTAAAAGAGATGATATAGGTAATTTAGGACAACCTTCTAGCCCGCGGCGAGCTCGCTGCGCTGGAGCTTCTCGAAGGAGCCGATCATCGTGATGAGAAGGGCGGCGAACTGCTCGCCCTTCACTCCCTCCGCCTTCTTCTTCTGTTCCTATGTCTTCAGCAAATCCTCGGGGCTAGCCCTTCAAAAAGAAATAAAATAGAGACTGTATTTATTAACTTGGAACTTGTTGTTGGAAGAAACATGGCAGAACATCTACATTATCTATTGAGTCAAAAATAACTGAAATACTTCTATTACTTATCATAGTATTATTGTAGTCTTGCTGATATAGGCACGATTACTTTTCGAGTACTGACACTGGGTGAGCGAGGTGAGCAGAGACCACGACCTTCCGAATGTTCGGGAAGAGTTTGCTGAGAATAGCCCAAGTATCCGGCATCACTAGGCATCCCTGCAGGTGGAGACTCTCTACGGACTCGAAAGGCTCCTCAACGAAAATCGACATCAATCTAGCTTAAATGAGTAAAACGAAATAATAAATGAAAATATTATATTATCTCTTTATAGATTACAGCACTTCGTGTGATCATTACTAAACGAAACATATAAAAATTTGATTTTCACATAATTAATATCAATTAGTAACTATTATAATTATCCCAATTTTTTCATAAATCGCTTGCCAAAAGGAGATGAAGAAAAATTGCTCACGTGGAAAACCTCCTGCAGTTGTGTCCCTCCAATTGTGCCGATCCCGGAGAAGTCGACTTCGTGGATTCTCTCCGGGTTCACGTGGTGCAAGATTTTAGACCAGGCGTGCACACCAGAAAGGGTGTGGATCGTGCTAGGGATAGCAGGAAATAACTTGTGAAGTATGTGGAGAGAGAGCACGGAGATTGAGCCAAGCGTACGGAAGACCAGCTGCAAGCTTTTCGAAAATAAATATTTATTTGGAGTTTAAACACGAAATTTTTTAACGAATAAATAAAATAGCTTAAAAAATATTGCCTATATTTAAAAAAAAAAGATAGAAATATAAGAGTACAAACATTTCATTGAAAAATGCTAACCAAGTCAGTTGCTTACCATTAGGTAAGCGACGAAAAGAAGAAAAAAATGGTGAATTCATAATTCGATAACCTCATGCGCAGCTCGGCAGGAGAGAAGGAGAGAAGTGAGATCATTTAAGGACAGGAAGGAGGTGATGCAGCCGAACACGACAACCGGCAGAGCGAAGAGCCCATCCGAGGCGAATGCACGAGTCCACGACGCCGCGGAAAGCGAGGGCGACTCTGAGGGAATATTTAAAGGGAACATATTCACTGGTTCCAAAAAAAAAGAAAAATCTATGCAAACAATGTGTAGATTCTGATCGTGATTCCCATGATTTCAAGGCCCAAAAAGGATATGATATGCGATACGATATCTTAAGATATGCGCGGTGAAACCTGAACAAGCCGCCGCTGCGCCGGCGGCGCCGTCTTCCTTGGCCGCTGCGTCTTCCTTGGCCGCTGCGTCTTCTTTGGCCGCTGCGTCTTCCTTGCCCGCTGCGTCTTCCTTGGCCGCTGCGTCTTCCTTGGCCGCGGCGTCTTCCTTGGCCGCGGCGTCTTCCTTGGCCGCTGCGTCTTCCTTGGCCGCTGCGTCCTCCTTGGCCGCTGCGTCCTCCTTGGCCGCTGCGTCTTCCTTGGCCGCTGCGTCTTCCTTGGCCACTGCGTCTTTCTGCAAACACCGAATTTGTTATTTCGAAAGACAAGGGGCAAAATAAGAAAGGTCTAAAACGTCTCTCTGTATGGAAGATTTACAAACCGGGGAGACAGACTCTTCTTCATCAATGATGCGGTGGTCGTAGAACTGTGACTTGGCCAGCGAAGGGACACTTAAAATAGTGTTTCGAAATTACAATCTTTTTCAAAGCTGTTTCTATCTTGATATTGGTCTCTTAGAATAAACATTTCGATTCTTGCTTCAATTTCTTAGTTCACTATTTTTAAGATGAAGGGAGAAAGAATGTGAGGGCCGCCGCACGCAGACGCAGATTGGGCTTCGAGCGTGCGGGTGTGATCATTACGGAGGCACACGCTCGCCCATCCCTTATACGCGGTGAAGATCCGCTGGAGCAGCGCTTGGGAGATGAAGGAGATGAAGGCACCTCCAGCAGGTCTAGAAGCAGCCCTGCAGGAATAGGTGACTATATAAATAAATAAATAAAACTATACGAGAGGGGGGAGGGTCGCCGGTAACTCAAAGACAAGTCCTCTACCTCTCAGACTCCGTCTTTCTGTCTTTCGCTCTCTCTCTCTCTCTCTCTCTCTCTCTCTCTCTCTCTTACACTCTCTAACTCCCTTATCACTGTTGTCTGTTTCTCTAGTAGAGCAAAGAGATTGCGAGTCAAGCACGAGCCATTGCCGAGCAGTTGTTCCAGTCTGCCTTGCCGTTCTCACTCCTCCAGAAGCTGAACGAAGAAGCGCGCGAAGGTCTCTCTGAGCTCTTCCGCGTTGCTGTCCGTTCCCGTCCTTGCCAATGACTGAGCGGAAGCGGAGACGGCAGCGGCTCGAACAATCTCTGTCAGGTCTTCGCGCTCAAGGAAGCAAGAATGAGGAGAAAGCTGTTGTATTTGGACATTGCAAGCATCTACTACTCGTTTTATAAAATATGTATTATTTGCGAATTTATTTCAGTTGAGCTGTATTGATCTCTTCTTACAATTTGAGACTTGACGAATTGATCGCTATAAGAACTGAAAGAGGAAAACGTGACTGACGTCAGCGAAGGCGATGAAAGTGGATGGAGTCACGAATTTTTCCAGAATAGACAAGCAGTGTTCGATGAGATGCGAACAGTATTCGTATAACGACTGAACAATCAAATTAATTCCTAGTGTTACCGTAACTAAATGTTCTGCAGTCAATGAGGAATACGACGGTGAACCCGGCAACGAACACACATACCGGCACTTTGTGCTTGATTATGACTCGGCGAAGGCACTCGACGATGCCATTCAGAAGCGTCGTGTACGAATTCGAGGAGATGAGGAACTTTATCCTAATGCCAGAGCGGAAGGCATCCGAGAGAGAGCCCACGATCAATCTATTTTTTTGTTTATTTATTAATCGTACTATTTTTTTTATTTATTAATGGAGTTAATATTTCAATGAGATATGTGAATGAAAATACTTGTTGTTCACAGTATTAAAGAGCCAATATGGGAATACTGTAGAAGCTTGGAGATCCGTAACTTTTTTCGAATGATTTTTCTTCAAATGATTTTTCTTCAAATTATTTTTCTTCATATAATTTTTCTTCAAATAATTTTTTCTTTAAATTATTTTCCTTTAAATCATTTTTCTTAAAATCAGTTTTCTTCAAATGATTTTTCTTCAAATACACTGGTTATTTTGTATTGCAAGAGGTGCACTGAAATGCTTTGGTGCACTTAAAATTTTTCACAATATTTGCTGCCAGAATGTATAGTCAGTGAACGCACGCTGAAAAGCAAGTACTCTCGCGGACGAGAGCCTTGGAGAAGAACAGAATGATCTTCTCGTCCGACAGGAGGCCGCGTGCCAAGCGCTTCCCGTTGCCAGGCTGAAAGTTGTCTAATGATGCCCACGCACTGCGATGCTACGAACAGCACACAACATCTCTTTGTGTTGTGCGGAAAAAGAGAGTAACCAGATTGTCGTCGGGGTCGGCGGAGTAATCTGCAAATCTGATGGTCGACGCCAGGTTCAGAAGGTGCTTCTCGTTAGGCGACTTGATGCATTTGTTGAAGCCGTTGCAGACGGCGGTTATGATTTGATTATTCTTTAATTTAATTTAATTATTAATGCTTGAGTCATATTCGAAAAAGGATATTTAGTTAATTAACTTCTTTTTAAAGAAGTTAATCTGCGCACCGCTGACCTTCTCGAAAACATCGTGATCTGAGCTGTGCTGGAAGTGGAACTGGACGAGATAAAGCACCGCCTCCACGTCTCCGTCAATACAAAATGGCTGTTCGTCGATTCGCTCGAAGCGGCGGATGGTCGCGTCGGTCAGGCGAGGCAGCACTTGCTCCTACTCGGCCATTTATGTAGGTTTAGAATCTTCATAAAGACTAGGAAAGTGTAACTGTGCTCCATGGAATGTGTATATTGAATAAGTAGAACCTTGACGAATTGGCCGACGGAGTTTGTCTTGGCGAGTTTAATAACAATCGTCGAGCAGTAGTCGAGCACGGAGAGGCGGTGTTCGGTTTGGCAGACGCAACAATAGTTCTCCTGAATGACTTACTTTGTCCAATTGATTAGGTTTGTAGTGAAAAAATGGAAATGATTACTGTAAGGCCACAGTTCGAGCTGCTGGAATACGGTAGGAATGTGCGGTGCATATGAGTAGAAGAAGTTTACTTTGCTTCCTGGCAAATCGAGAAGGTCCTGCACGAGTCGCTTGCTGACGGCGTCGATGAGAAGATGCGGGAAACCATGCTCGATAAAGAAGTCAGAGCTAGGAGGGTCAAGCAGGCTCAGATAGCATCCAAGCAGGCTCCAGAGAGGATCAAGAATGGCACTGCAATACAAGGTTGTCTTCTACTACTTTATCATCCATCCCAGTTATAATCTTCTTCTCCATTTTAATCTCTATGGATCTCAATGAGACGAGCACAAAGATTAGAACAGGGAAAGTGAAGAAGCAAAAAAGATAATTGAACAAAATACATGGCGACGCAGTCGCTCTTGTCTTGGATGGCGTTGACGATGAAGCTGCTCGCCTGCTGGTCAGAGAGAAGCGATTTTGCGAAATTGTTCGCGAGTTCGCTTCTCTCCTAGAAGTAGTGCGAGATAGAGAGAGAGAGAGAGAGCGTGAACGAGAGCGAGATACATATGTATATAGAGAATGAGCGATCGATATTCCAGGAACGAACACGTGTGTTGGCAAACTGGAGGAAGGCGCCCATCACCATGGCGCGTTTGATGTCGACCTCTGTGAAATAAGGCCGGCTCGCCAGCCAGAGATCTTGACCGAACTGGAAGAGAGGAATGCCCAGAAGCATTGGACGGAATGCGATTTATTTTGTCCCTTTACCAATTTCCTATAGCCCGCAAGAAATCCAAATCCCATCACAAGCTTCCCGTTTCACTTGCCACCTTTGAGTATTCCTCTTGTCCGACGGCTTTGCCGTGATCTTCGAAAAGCTTCAGCGACGCTCCCACCACTTCTGCTTTCTGGATCGGAGAGTCGACCATTCGCGAGAAGCGGAGGAGCACAGACTGGCAGAAGTCGGGCAGAAAATGATGCTGAAAAGAGAAGATATTTAAAAAAATATATTCTTCATATCTCAATTTTTAAAGTTTCTCACAATTTCTTGTTGAATATCAGAAACAAATCTAATATTTATGTATACACATATTTCCACATTTTTGGCCCAAAGTGTTTTTCATAGCTTGACTCTTTTCATATGTTTAAAATTAAAATTTCACTTTCGCGTCTCTATCGTGTCCTCGTACTATGGCATTTTTCGCAGATATTGGTAAATTCTGGTTGATACTTCTGCTGCCCATTACAGAAAAATACATATACAACTTTTCCGCACTGGTCCCGGATAGTTCAGGAAGAAAATCTTGTACGGTGCGTGAAAAGTCCAAGAGAACAAAAATGATGCCATAAGGACTAAATAAAATTTCCTTTTGCATGAAATTGTTTATTCGTTTATTTCATTTCGTTGATATGCATTTTTTAATTAGAATGGAGTCGAACGCTCTTCGTCCGCCTCCACAACCAATATCCAAACTTGTTCGCACGGTATCTTTCCCGGAGCGTTCAGGAAAAAAAAGGATGCTCCGAGGTTTCATGCAATACCATAAAAAAAGTTGTGAAAGCTCCCGCATGCCTCAGAACAATTTGTTTTTAGTTCCGATAACCAGACCAAACTTTATTGAGAATGAATGTGATTTCCTCCTCCATCTCTCATTGTTTTTCCCCTCCACCGACCCCCATTCATTCTAGCTCTTCCTCCATCTGATAATGTTTTCTTGACACTTGCGGCAGTCCTCTCGTTGAAAGACAATTGCGATGCAGAGGCGGTCCATGACCGAGTCGTTCTTCTCTTCGTCGGCAGCTTTGAAGAGGAGCGCAAGCTGCCACCAGAAATTGCACTGAAATGCAAAGAAATTTAATGAAATGTCGCCGATTTAGATCAGAAATTTATGTATTTGAAATTCTGTTAATTTATATATAAATAATGATTATTATTTTAATGATTACTAAAAATCTGTTTTTTTTCTCACAGGCTCGTGGATGCGGCTGTGGAAGTGATTGACGCTGAGCAGACGGAAGAGCGCATCGAGATAGGCGGTCTGGGTCGAAGGAGCGTGCGTCTTCTCGCGGACCACTCGAAGGAACGCGGTCGCCTATATCAGATGCTCCGGAACATTTCAAGCATATCTGTCTCCGACGACTCCCCTATCATCATTACTTATCCCCTGCATTCATATCCTGATGCACTCTAGTGCATCCCACTTATTATTCAACGAATGCAAAACTGGCTTCAAAACTCTCAGTCTTCCTATCTGTGCTCATATTGAGCGGTCGCTCTCCCAGTGCGTCGCCCTATTATTTGTTGCCGTCAGGCGGTTCATAAATAAAAGCCCCTTTCTGCGCCAGTTCCCAATCCAATTCACACCCGAACGACAAAGAAGAAGCCGGCGTACTTCGTTACATATTATCCTAAATTCAAATGTGTACCAAAATGAACTCGTCGAATCGACCGATGATCGACTGTTCAACGATTCCGCGGCTGAAGTACGCGAACGCTCTCTGCTCCTCGAGCAGGGAACTGAAAAGCGAAATGAATTAGAGAAGGTCAAATAAAGTTGTAAAAAGGTTAATTGTCGGGAAGATTTTTTTTTTGTTTGATTCAAACAAGTGATAGGTTATCTGCGAACCTTTGGCCAATAGCTGCATACTTGGCGACTACATCGTAGAACAACCTAAATAAAAACAACTGATTATACATATTTAATAATCCGAATTCTTACGTCTAAAACGGTAATACATTAAATGAGGCAATTAAAATACCTATACTAAATATAACTGGATTTTTATTTAATTTCAAATCGGGATTAGAATTTTAAAAATTCTTTATATTAAACGCATATATTTTCCGTGAATAAAGTACGGGAATCTCTAGAAAAGCTGGCAGGACCTCTCCTGTGCAGCCGAAAAAGTTCTTCCTTCGTGGAAGACATCGAAGGAATACGAAAGCGCGAGAGAAGATCGAAGTGAGGAAACAACAGCAGTGGATCGCTTTTATAGGGCCGAAAGGATGCAGATGTGCACTTCGGATTGTGGAAACTGCTAGTTCAATGAACTTTTGACGGAACTATTGTGAAATCACGTGCTGTCCTAGAGTTTTCCTGATTTTATCTTCCCGAAAACAAAGAAACACTTGGGGTTAGAAGAATTCCTTAATTAATTGAGGTGTTTCCTAATATGTCTATGTTAATTCGTCATTTTCTTTGAAAATATAATTGACCATAGGTGACTTGACCTTATTTCGTAATGGAGTACATAAGTTCTTTTACACTCTTTTTTATTTTCAATTTCTTTTATTTAGAGTCATTTGTTTTGAAAGGACATTCATATTTTTTCATGAATTTTATTTTACTTTGTTAATTATCATGAACCATCGTTAGATTTACTTGACGATCTCACATTTATTCTGGGACAAAAAGGTTCTTAGGTTCTTAGGAGCTTGGGAGTGACAAATTAGAAAAGCTGAGAAAGTAAAATAGAACGAGAGAGAGAAACGCATGTGTGGCAGATAAGCAGAAAGTTTCATAAGATTAGCTTTTGGTCTGAATATATCATCAATATTTTATTGTCACTTAATTTTTTTCTAACATTTTGTTTATTTTTTATAAATATTTTATGCAGCCATCAGCTTAAAGATAATATTTGAATTCTTATCCAATTTTGAAAGTGATGTGAATTCTGTTATTCATAATATCTGTTTACCACAAAAAACAATTATCCACAGATCTTCAATTCATTGCTTTTCGTAATCCACATTTCCAGGCACACCGCTTCCATGTTCTCTTTCCACCGAAGGTATTCGTCTTAAACTTTCACAATAGTTTTGATTACAACGCAAATCAATTCTTTCAATTCAAGACATTTCCTCGTATTTGTGTTTAAAAAAGAATGCGATTTACTTTATACATACATGCTCTTCACCCATTTTTGTCGTAAAAATGAAATCGGAGGAGAAGAGGGAGAGAAGAAGGGAGAGTTGAGAGGGTGCCGCATCCGCCTAGTTCGGGCCGAGGTAGCACGACTGGTCGATGCGGGGCCTCGTCACTGGCAGGTCTGCGAACAGAATAGTTTAGGAAGAGGGAAGAGAAGTCAGCAGGCCATAACAGCAAAAGAAAATAATGGCCTGTTATGCAAAAACTTAAAGGAGGTATCCGGGGAATAATTAACCTTTGTTTTGTTCTATGTGGACAAGTTAATCTTGGCGTAAAACATATATTCAGAAAGTTTGAACTATTTTCGTTCCTTAAATTCTGAGCAATAGTAACGTGAAAACTGGCGGGTAGAGAATTAGCTACGGTAAATCATAGCCGCCCTCATATTTTCATATTTCACATGCTCTCTCGACCGAGCGACAGGCAACTTTCTGAGCGCGCGCATTCAAACGCGTTCTCTAGCTCTACTGTAGAATTATTCGTCGGATACTTCCTTTAAGAGCGACGACATGGGATTTGGCAGAGCAATTTGAGATAATGGGCTGGGGGGGAATAAGAAACGAACTCTGATTCTGCCCGTAGCACTGCTGCTGCCCGTAGGCAGGAGCAGGCTGCGAGGGCGGCGTCCCAGGCGTATCCCTCGGAGACGTAGTTCTTGCCGCCGGTTCCGTAGTTTCCGGCGCCAGAGGCAGCGGGGGCGGCGAAGTAGGCATACTTGTCCATTGGAGAGGCTGAGAGGAGTCGACCTACCAGCAGCTAATGGAGCAAGGAATGATGGAAATAACTGATTTGGGAGCTCTTTTATATGGAATATATTGCCCGAAGATTTGCATCATGATTGCATTTCAATCTAATTACGTGCGTGCATGAACTAAATTATAGTTGAGTATTAAATAGTTAAGGAAATTCTTAAAAATGCAACTAATTTTAAAATACATATGTATGTATATACTATGTATATATATGAAATATGTATGCAAATTACATTACATTTCTATTTCATCACTCCAATGTCTTCGAATATAAAAGAACACTTTAAACACATATGCAATTTGTGAAGTCAACTCTTCGCCATTTCTGCTCTCACTCCACTCATCTGCTCTGACTTCAGTTGGTCGGCTCTTCGGATCCCTCCAAAGGTATCTTCGCTCGACTCTCGCTCTCCCGTTCCGCAATTTTCTACCCTTTATCTTCCCTCTAATTCTTCCAACTAAAGTTCAAGTCTACATGAAAAAATGGTGAACAACGACCGTTCGTATAAAACGTGCGTTAAGATTGATAGTAGTATTCGGCTGACAAGTCTAATCTCTTCAGAAGCTCGAATTCCCGAATCTTCCGTGTGTCCTCGTCGGTCCAACCAGTCGCAGCTACTATCCCATCGAGGTTTCCATCGACAACCAGTCGCTCTTCCTGTGCCGTGCATACTCACTCATTGCTCTGGTCGGCCAGCGAGAGCAGATATTCTGTGGTGGACTCTTTAACAAGGTAAAGGACACATGAGGGATCGATGAGGAATCAGTGACTCAATCAAAATTGAGGCGTCGGCGACGGACATGGAGTTTCCTCAATGGCCCGACCTCGTCAATTATGGCCGAAATAAGGATGACGTCATCGCTCTGTTCGGTGACGTCGTCAACGAGTACACGCAGATCGGCACCTTCTGCGATCTCATAATTGCCGTCCTGCCAGCCAAGAACAGCGACATCTACAGTCATCTTTTACCTCTCGTGCAATCAGGGAATTTCTTTGGGGAAAAATGACTGTATTTTCCAGTTACTGTGAACGAGTTCTCGGAGATGGTATTCGCTGTGATCTCGCTATCTGACTCACTCTATCATTCACACTCTCTCTCTCTCTCTCACTCTTGCACTCCACTCCACTCTCTCTCTTTCACTCCACTCTCTCTCTCTCTCTCGCACTCCACTCTCTCTCTCTCTCGCACTCCAGTCTCTCACTCTCTCTCGCATTCCACTCTCTCTCTCTCGCACTCTTGCACTCCTCTCCACTCTCTCTCTTTCACTCCACTCTCTCTCTCTCTCTCGCACTCCACTCTCTCTCTCTCGCACTCCAGTCTCTCACTCTCTCTCGCATTCCACTCTCTCTCTCTCGCACTCCACTCTCTCTCTCTTTATCTCTCTCTCGCACTCCACTCTCTCCCAACCGCTGAAAATCTTACCTAGAAAGAGTGTAAGAGAGAAAGGGAGAGAGAGACAGAGTGCTAGCAAGCGCTCAACGGAAGGAAGGGACGCCTTGAACAGAAAGAATATGACCCTGCGAGCAATTCCTCTTCATCGAAGAACAAGATCTGTGGAACATCGTTTTGGATCCTGAGGTTACACAGACTCCCCACTCCCTCCCCGGCCCAGAGGCAAATTTTATAGCTTTACCTCTCATCCTAATCTTAGTAATTGTGGTGTTCCAGGCTGTAACGAGCGAAAGGGCAGGAATCGACGAAATGGGGCCTATCCGCTTGCGAGGATCCCATTAGGTCGCGAGCGTGTCCAAGACTTCTCGCACTCAACGTCTTCCCTGGCTCTTTTTCGGCCCTCTATTCGAATAGATCTCTTATTTCTTTAACTTAGTTTGTTTTCTACTCTGGTTTCGGTTCGTGGTCGATAAGCCCGAAATCGCGTTGTGATTTCGGTACGTAAGCGGTAAACCCGAAACCTAGAACATATGTACTACGTGTTTCGTATAGTAATGAAGGAATAAAAATATGTTCCCTACACTATTTTTGCTTCATTAAATTGTTTTTGCTGCGTGGAAAACATGATCAATACATTAAATGTATGTATGTATGTATATTATTCGAAGTGGGAGCGAAAGAGGCACATATGGGTCAAGGAAAATGGAAATGTGGCGATGAAGAATCTAGGAATCGTATGGTTAGTAAGGACTCCACAAATCGCTGAAGTTTTTTTTTTATTTACGTGAAATATGAAAGATACCCGTAGCACTGCCGTCGAAACCCAAAAGGATTTTCTCCTGCTCCAGTATTAAGTGTCGCTCTTTGAGGGGTAATCCTGAGACACTCCTGTTCGAGATGCAGACAAGTTATCTTCATCGGTAGCAACTTCTGGATTACCCCTCTAAAAGCGACACTTTACAACGGCGGTAAGAGAAAATCCTTTTGTGCTTCGACAGCAGCGCTTATGGGGGGAAAAGCGATCAGGAAAGTATTCTAACTGGGATGGCGGAATAATTGTGATTATTTAGCGTGTACGAGCTTTGATAAGGGCATACAGAAGAAGGATGCATGTCTTTCGATGAGAGACGAGGGACATCGAAAACGGAGCGTGCTCAGTCTTGAGGCTTCTTTTAGGTTGATTAAGTCATTTCTCTTTCTTCATATGAAACATCACAACGGTCTTCTTCTTTTTAGCCAACTAGTAAAATTATTTGAATAAAGTGAGCGAGGAGTGGAAGAAGCCGGAAAGCGTAGCGAAAGCGGATTCTCAGATTTTGGAACACGATGCGATCTAACATATTTTCGTTTAATTAAGGGAAAATGCTGTTCAGGCTTACTTGTGAGGCTATGTTTCTTAAACTTTCAAATAAGGGGAGAATATTTCAACTAGGCTAGCAAGAATTATAAACAGTTCTTTGTTTGAAAGTGGACAAGAATTCAAGTTGAGTGCTCGTCACAATCTCAGCTTCTTTTTAGTGCAGTTGCACATTTGATTTTCTGCCCGGGTTGAGTCACCGACCGATGCTGCCTCTTGCTGCTGACGTGGAAAAACAATTTGCTTTCAATATCCAGGGCATCGATGCAGTCGCCTATTCTCCAGTCTCATATTATTGCTACTTATAGACTATAGACCCCTTTCTATTACATATTGTTATTATTATTATTATGATTATTCTTATTATAATCATTATTATTGTTGTACATTGCATTTTGTCCTGCAATTTTTTTTCAACAAGCGCGTCACTGTAAAATGTCGACATAATTAACTTTTGAGGAATGAGAAAGAAAGTGAATAAATAAAGTATTCAATCGTTAAAAATAGTCGCAACCTATTATTTCTCTTGAGCTTCCGACCCGAGTCGAATATAAGTTGAAAACTCACAAGTCGTACTAAGAATTCTCGAACAAAACCAAAAAAAAAAAGATTCAGAATTTTAAGTACTACTGTGACTTCCCCCAAAAATGGCTGATATGTTCCAATCATCTCATTGCAGATATCTCTCAACGATTCTTTTTTTTATAGAAACGTAGAGAAATTCCACATACTACATATGTACGTACAACACAACTACTACTTCATTCCAAACATGAGTTGGAACGGAGTTACACGAGTTGCACAAATTTTTGTTTGGTGCTGAGCTCTATTCATTGAGACGTAGTTTAACCCTCAAAATATGACACCTATTCTCAATATATAAGGAAGGATCGTATCATACATATAGTTTCCTTGCGGGCGAGCTACAACTTGCGCGCTTACAATGCGAAGAAAAGATCTGTTCCGACCCTATAAAGCGGTGAAAACAAGAGACTCAAGGAAAGCTCTGTTCCGATGGAAACGTGTCTTGTCGCTTTCCACCCAACACCTCCCCAGTTTTCGATTGACTGCCATCCTTTCTTCTTTTTACATTTTCTTCAAAAACTAAACAAAAAGTGAACAATAGTGCTATTATTACACATCTCTGACGAGAGAGAGAGAGAGAGAGATAGAGAGATAGAGAGAGCGGAGTGAACGGGAGATAGAGAGAGAATGGGAGAGAGAAAACGAGAGAAAGAGAGTGGAGAGAAGGAAGGGGATAAAGAGCCGTGAAGTGTATAGCCAGCCATTCTGAACCAGTTTTTCAGAAGAAATAACACTGCTTATTCACATGGAATTAATCTTACAGTGGTGATACATGCGATTTTTTTCGCCGCATCTGTGAGTTCATTCCGATACATAGAACGATTAAGAAGTATTCAACAACTGCGGAGTTCGTTTTCTACTTCAAATCCAACAGATATTTCAAATTCCCATCCAAGATGCATGTAATTTTGTCGCCCTTATTTTATGCCATAAATAAAACGACGATTTCAACAAAGAATTGGCGTACATACATACATTCGAGCGCAGCGAGCAACTGACGCCATTTAGAAGACATTTGTTTATTCTTTATCATTTCAGTTGCTCTGTTTAATCCCCAATCACTGGGGATGTGCGAGAAAGGGAGATGAGGAGACAAGGTAATAGGAGGGAAGAGAAGCGGCAGATGAATAACACGAGAAATAGATCTATCCTATAACGACTGCGATTTCTCTCGTCACTGAAACAAATTATAACATCATCTACGTTCACAACATTGTCTTATATTTAAACAGACTTTAAATTTTTATTCGTTAACTATAACTTTTTTGATAAAATGTCGGGGTTTTTTTCCGAGAGCGCTGGGCGCTTTTGAGCGAAATTGGTATCTTTCTCGTAGCGGTCAACAAAACTCCGAGGGCCCAAAAACTAGCACATTAAAAGTTGGGCACTTCAGATCAGGGTCTCCTGACCGAACCTTTTTAAGAATAAAGGTGTGGCTTTGTCGGCTTGCTTTCCTCTTTCTTGCCGTATGCGGTGAAGTCGTCGAGCTGCTTCGACTGCTCCTCTTTCGTCTTCTTCTCATTGCCTTTCTTCTGCTCGCTCTTCTCCAGTGGCTTCTTATGGGAGAGCGGCAAGCTCTGAAAAAAGTAAACTTTTTATTTTGACAGGTTCCATTAGACCGGAAAAATCTACTTTATATTTAAGATTTCGTAAGTTTTCCTTCCAAATTTCGCGATTTTCTCAAGCCTACCTTCTGGTCCTCTTCAGCAATCTTGAGAGACGCATCAGACAGTGTGTTCGTCATTGTACTGCCATAAAAAAGTAGTACCAGACTCAAAATGACAAGTGGATAATGAATATGTAATAAATAATCGAAAAGTAGAAAGTGCGTTACGAGGCTAAATGTCGTTCCCGTTATCTCCGTAGCTTCGGTGTTGTTGTTCTTGTTGTTGTTGCAATTTGTGCGCGGCCCTGTGAGCAATTTATTCTCCTTTCATACCTTATTATTAAGAAAAAATGAAACAAAATTCTCTGCCTTCGAATAATATTTGAGATAATAAAAATAATTGCACATTGAAGCTGCTATTCTATTGCCTTGTTTGGAAGGCTTTGCATGCTTTAGCAGAGCCTGGGAACAGAGGGCGGCCACGCGAAGCTTCAGGCGGCGATATTTCACGTAAAGCAGCACTGAAGTGACACAAGGAATTCATTTGAATTCATTTCGGCGGGAATCTTAACAGTTACCGTACCCATGGCAACAGCGAAGGCGACAGCGAGAATCGAGACGACCACGATCGCACTGATCAGCAGTACCGAAAACGATACTTTTAAGTAATCTGGAAGTGAAAATTAGGGATTTTATTGAGATAATGAGTATAGTGAGATGCTAACCATAAGAAGCTGCGGCTGGCCAGGAATGGACGTAGACGTTGTCTGGTCCGGAGACGTAGTCGTTGACTCTCTCGACGATGAGCAGGAAGGCGTGGTTTGAGTGCCTGGTCTTGGCGTGGTTTGAGTGCCTGGTCTTGGCGCGGTTTGAGTGTTCGGCGCGTTTGTTCGGACCGTAGCAATAACCGTCAGCTCCTTTAAAAGATTCTTCATTAATCGAGCATTTGCAAGATATTTACGAAGTGATATTTTGCCAGATTAATCAAGGTAAGAGTGGATCATAATTTAAAATGAAAAAAATGTTAAATTATAAAAACCTTGTATCTCCCGAGCAGTTGTTTCTTAAACTTGTTGTTCCCAGAATTGAATTTCATAGTGTCGTGGCCGCAGAAATCAGTATGGCAAGGACAAAGGACGCGGCTTCCGTTGTCCGGGTCGAGCCCGCAGTTTAGTGGCAGCTCAACGGCGACATCCTCGAGGCAGCCAAAGTTACGGACCGAGAAAATCGGCAACTCTTGTGCTGAGTTGAAGTCGGCAGCAAAGAAACATCCGTCAGCGCAATCCTGTCGATCCGGAGTAGATCCGCCCGACACTTTACCGCATGTTATGTAGGCCTGAAGACGGAGAAACAATCGCCAAATCAATCGCTAAGGCATTTTTGGCGCGAAGTTCCAAATTTTATAAGTGTTTACTTGATTATTTAAATATCAAGAAGCTTTTGAAAGTGCCTACTAACCGCGCAGATAGGCAGGCAGAAGCAGAGGAAGAGGAGCGCAGTCTTGAGAAGCATGGGAATGGGAGAGGAGAAGAGGAAAGTGGGGGAGGGGGAGAGATGATATGGAGAATGGAGAAAAAACTGACGAGAGTTGAGAAAAGGAGTTCGAAGGAAGAATGCCGTATGAGTTTAAAATGAATGAGAAACCCTCACTTTCCCCTGCACATTCATTTTTTTTCTCTCAATTTTTAGTGACTCAACGAGTTTGTTTTGCGTCAAGGTATATCTATGATAACCAACTGAATAAGCAGCAAGTGCACAAAAGGGCTGAATTGAAGAATATTTAGTAAATTAAAAATTCCAAAATCTTCGCATCATGAATGTTCCCACTTTCCATGTGACTTTCAGTATTTTGTATCGATCCCATTATTTCATGATTTCTTGCGCCCATAGAATTGCTGTGGATTCTGACAACGCCCTAGGAAGCGTTTTTGCAGTTTTGGCAGGTCCACGTGCATTTTTCGAATATGGTATTCACATGCAAAGACACACTCTAAGCTGCTTAGAAACCGCAGCGGAGTTGTTCTTCCAGGAATTCTTTGAATATTTATTCAGTGCCAACAGTGTCATACGACTTATTTGAAAAGTTAACTTGTTTTACGAATTTAAGCGATACTGATGATCGTGATTGAAGTGCAGTCGTTTCTAATTTGTTTTATGAAATTAAGCTAAATATTTGAACGCTATCCCTGTCGCCATGCACGCGAGTTTTATTCTGGACTTCTGAATGCATACAAACTTCGATTGCCGCTACAACTGTTTACGCAGCTACATACATATATATATATATATATATATATATATATATATATATATATATACATACTTACATACATACATATGTACATTGTTAGTCTTTCTTCACATACTAAGCATAATTATTTTTATAATTATGCTGCTAGATCACGGATTTCCTTTCTGGACTCGGCGGCATATGGCTAGGTATTTCTGCAATCACACTTGTCGGGATCGGCACATCCTTTCTCATCTTCATTCTCTACGTTTTTCATCGCATCCGACGCCTTTTTCCAAACGGTGCCAAACGAGCCTGATGATGTGAGTGAAGTTTGACAACATTCGCATACCACACATATCAATACATCTTTATGTCTGTGTATCAAGGATAACTGAAATAGAACAACAGTTACTCAATCAGTTAAAGAACGAGGAGAGAATAATAGAAAACATTGCTATTTTTGTCGTAATATACATACATATGTTAAAATTCTTCTCTTAGTGTCGCTAGAAGGGAGCTACAGATTGGCGAATATATGTATATGTATATATATATATATATATATATATATATATATATATCGTTGGTCTTACTGTACAGTTAACATTTTCTTCGTAATTAAAGTATCAACTAATGTCGTGCCAGGAGAAGATCCTGTTTGAAAGACGAAAACACTCGAGAAGGAATGCTTGGAATTAGAAACAGAAGGCTTTGGCGAAGTCAATATGCAACAAAATCGACAGTAGTTTTTATAGCACGAAGGAAACCTATTATAGAAGTTCGCCTTCTCTTCATATTAGTGGCGATAGCCGCGCATAGCGATATACATATGTAGCTATTTTAAAACAATAAATGACTGTTTACAATAGTGGCAAATCAAAAAAAACATTTTTTATTTTCAAACTGGTCGGTTGACTAATGATAAAAGGAGATGAACATAAAACAATAAAATACATCGCGCAATTTTTCTCACTAGAGGACCCAGACAAACATTATGAAGCATTTGTCAGTGTCCTCGAGTGTAGATAATCGTGGGGCAAAAGTTTATACATATCTTTACACATTGCATGCATACATATTTTAGGAAAAAATACATGAAGTAAAGGATGTTGCTGCATACCTTCTATTCATTTAATCTGATGAATTAAAGACCAAATATCCTTCTTAGGAAAGGAGAAATAATTGTCATTCAGTTGAACAAATAATTTTCAATGTAACATCGCTGAAAAAAAGAGTTGGTATTCTATTGTTCGCTTGAAATTGTTTGGAATATTTCAGGTGAACACGTTTTCAGTCATGTTCTTTTTAGTCGCGGAATTTTAAACAAATACTAATTGTAACACTATGACATCATTCTCATTCTTGTAATGTCAGTGTAGCGGAAAATTAGTAAATTTATATTTATTTTTGCAATACAAATGTTTTGTATCTTTGGTCTGATTGCGAGTTTCCTGGTACTTGTCTGGATAAGTTAACACTGCTGCTTTATCTCTCGATTATTTGTACAACAAATGTGTATAATAAGCCTACGTATATAGTAATATGCATGTCTGTTAATTCGAGCTGTACAATTGTATCAATGTTTGCATCTTATTTTGAGGTTTTTTTTAATTCAACAGAAAAATAAACATTCTCAGCACAAATAATAAAAAAAATGTCCAAATATTATAAGCATTATTGTTGCACTTTACTATTATCAATGTATTCGGAACAGTATGCAAAATATTATTATCACAAATTCTAACCAATGTTGATTTGCTCGTCTACATTCTTATAGCATCTTTGCGACGTGTTTCTATCGCTGTGAATGTTGCGGACGCAATAGCTGCTAACAAAAGGTGGCCAACTCGGACAGCTCTCTTTACATGTGCTTCCATCGTCCCAGTTGTAGCAAGTAGCATCTACACTGCCTGAGCTGCAACTTCCGGCGAAACTCGAGCGAAGAAGCGACAGCGCGATGAGGCACAACGCCAGAGAGGATGCAGCACGAGAGGGCGCCAGCGGGAGATGGAGTTCTGAGTCTCAGACATGTCAGCCCCATTGTCTCTACTCCTTCGAAGCATCTGCGCAAGATGCGTGCGAAAAGAGCCGAGATTAAAACTGCGATGAATTTACTTATACCGCCCAACGTTATGGGGTCACAAATTCATTCAATTCAATAAATGCTAACGTTCATTCCATAAACACTTTGGAATTCATATTCAACAGAATACGATTTATTCAATAGATACCAAAGTGGTAAATGAATATGAAGGCAATTGTGCCGATGACCAGTCCAGTGACGAGGACGGAGAAGTAGATGGTCCACCAGGCTTCGGTAGAACTTAAAAAGGACAAGCTTTAAGTAAAGAAAAAAATTTGTCATACATGAATCATAGGAATGGAGGTTTTCTAGATAATTCACATAAGTACTTTCACATATCAAGATTGATTTCAAATTCGAACAGCTCATCGTCGTCGTTTTCATCGGTTACTGTAGAGCCTCCTTCGAGATTCTCATCTCTGAAGAAAGAAGAATGTGAACAAGGTACCACCGAAAGAAAATAGATAAATTTTTCCGCGACTGCCCCTGTGCTTAAGGCAAACTCGTTCACAACACGTGTTCTACAATCGACGTATTGTTTATGGATGGCCTAACAACTGAATGAATTGATCGGCATAACGGAATGATTTTGAAATGGGAACGCTGTGATGGAAGTAGAAGTTCGTTCTTTAAATTCAGAGCACGCTCGTGATCCAGTAAAAAAATCTTCGTAGCCTCCCGAACATGGTAGTGGATGGCTCAGCGGGGATGGTAGTTGTAATGGATGGAGTCGTTGTTGGGCTGCAATGTAACTGTTGTAGAGATGACCTTACGCTCACAACAAATTGTAGTTTTTTTTATTTTGATTATCTCTTGATGACTCATATCACTCATCATTACTCATTTCCATGAGTCATCTCGTATCGCTAAATTCACGCTATTATTATAATTAGAGAACTAGCCTATATCTGTCTCGCCCATTTCATAATGCTAAAATAAAAATATATTTAAAAAAAAAAACCGGAAAAGAATCCCCAACACGGCAGAAGATGTCGTCGTTGGCTCAGTGGTGGTGCTGGTCGAAGTCGTTGTTGTGCTGCAATGAACCCGTTGGTTCATCCATGAATAAAACTGATTGATAGTCGTTGTGGTTGTGGTTCCGAAATCACTTTTAAACATTTCTTTAAGCATTTAATTTTTCAAATGAAAAGAAAGTGTCGAAACATTCCTTGGTGAGATTGCTTAGGTGGCCACAGTTTGCTTCGACTGTCTGTTCTATGCACATGGATATATCGTAACATCAAACCATGTTTGTTGTTAGAATGCTCTGGCAACAACAACATATTTCCTTCTTTGGTAGCGGCGACAAATTTGTTTTCTCCATATATTTCGTGTTCACTCCAACTCTCGTTCTTGTACACTTCCATGATTAAAAAGTTCACCTATTAAATAGTAGATAGTCGCCCTTTAGAAGCGCTTTCACCTGTGAAATGTTTTCATTAATTCATTTTTTTAACATATGTATAAAGTAATAAAACTGTGTGCTAAATTAATTTAGTGCTGATGTAACCTGATCAAAGTTAGCCAACGGCAGAGTTCCGTTGCATTCGATTTTCATCCGGTTTTCTCCGAGATAAGCAATGATGTTCGGAACGGCGTTGGGATAGTCTCTCATGTCGAGGTAGCAGTCCTTGTGATAGGCTTTGCAGACCACCATCATGTTCCAGAAACTACCGAAGCGCCACTCTAAATTTAGGCACTAAAACAGACGACACAGCTAATTTGAGGGTTTTTGATAAAAATATACATTCTCTGTACGAATAGTGGAAAATGCCTAAATATCTTAGTACTTAGTATAACTGTTGTCCTTTACTATGCATACGTGACATTGTGCGAAATATTATTATCGGATATTCTAACCAATGATGATTTTCTCGTCCATGCCGATATAGCATCCTTGCGATGTATTTCGATCGCTGTGAATGTAGTGGACGCAATTCCTTGTAACCCAAGGCGGCGACAGCGTGCAATACTCTCCACACGAGCTTCCATTGTCCCAGTTGTAGCAAAAGATCTCCTAAAAGTCAAGTTGGAAAGAAGCATTAGGAGGGATTCAAAATAAGCAGCACTCCCCTTCAGTTGGAATCTGCTTTCGTCGGTCATATTTGTGATAATTCCGACAAAGTTAGTCTATGATGCAACTTTTATTCTTTTCATATGACAATTTTTTTACCTTCCGTCAACTAATGCGCGATCCCTAATGTAAATTAAATAATAATATCACGGAGTTCCAATGGAGGAAATTTCCAATATTTGAAGAAAATAACATGTGCGAAAATATTGCCCGAGCTGCACGTTCCGGCGGAACTCAAACGAAGAAGCGCTAGCACGAAGAGGCACGATGCCAGAGAGCACGCCATCAGGGGAAGAGAGACGAAAAGGGAAGAGAAGAGAGAGCGGCAGAGACAGCCCGAGAGGTGATCGGAGAGGCGACCACTCTCCTTCCAAGCAGCGCGGGTTAATGATGTGCTTCGGAGCAATTTTTCAGGGTGGGAATTTGTTGGGTAATAATTTGCATTTCGGTGTTCATTTTATTTTTATTTCAAAACCGCTATCAGTCCTCAATGGTTTTTTGCATACAACGATACCCTTTGATTTTTTTTGCATACCCCGATGCCCTTTCAAGAGATGAGCACGAAACCCAACATGATCACCTTTTTCATGAATTTTGTCTCTTTAAATCACGAGAAATTTGCAAATCCCTATTAAATGTAAAGTTCAATTCATTCTCTAATACAAATCTAATTACACTACATCACAAGTAAACATTAGTTGTTATGAGTAATTCGAATATTACTTTTAGAACAATTCTTACTCTCACAGACTTGTCAGCCCATTCTCTCCATCCATTTGCAGAATCTGCGTGAGTGCTGTGAAGAGACGAGAGTACAAGTGCAATGAATTTATTCAGTATGTCGGGGGGTATTTATAGATTGAAGTATCAGCTTATTGACCGATATGTTTGATCAATATTATTGATAGATTCTCTCGTGGGTCTCGCCTTGCCGATGTAGAGGATGCAGCGGAGGCCGTGAAACTATCTGCCCGCCCGTCCATGCCACATGCATATCAGCATCACGAAACAAAGATTACCACAGCAAAACGACACAATTTCTCGAATGGTATTTCATAAAAGTCAACAATTACTTTAGCTATGTAGATAATTTTCCAGTGTGTTACATATTTATTTATATATGTTTCATCGTATAAATTGATCGATCTACAAATCAACTGGTTATTTTTATTATTAATTTGCATGTAAATTATGAACGTATCTAATTTAAATGCACAAATATGCGATAATTTTGCATATGCATGATATGGCTGCATTCTGTCCAGTGATCAAGTCTACGAGGCTTATCTTACATTTTACTCTCGCATTTGTAAAATGAGTACGAAAATCACGCCCTCGCATCGTGATTTTGTGAAAAAATCTCGTAACTTTTGCATTTAAATGTTAATTTGTTTTTGTACTTAAATCATGGCAATTTTACATCGAAGGAGAAATTATTGAGAGAATGAAAACACTCATTTCAGCCATGACGGCAAAGTGAGCCTTTTCGCCGGAGGGTTGCTCGCCGACATGTTCATCGTCGTCCGCAACCTCAAGGCAAAGCCAGCATCATTAATGTCCCATTTGGC
The DNA here is from genome assembly GCA_945643635.1 of Allodiplogaster sudhausi. NCBI lineage: Eukaryota > Metazoa > Nematoda > Chromadorea > Rhabditida > Diplogasteridae > Allodiplogaster > Allodiplogaster sudhausi. Next base: position 1,435,003 of record CALZFC010000059.1, on the reverse strand, counting down.
GGGATGTAAACATGTATATGCATGCTATAATTTTGCTTATTACTTCTTAAGAGTTTATTTTTAAGAGGTGGGAACCCGAGATAACGGCATGACCGTTTTACGGCCAGACGAAACATCGGTTGCCAGAAGATGGCAGAAGAGAATGGCGGGAAGTGTACGTCGTCATGACACTTCGCGAAACTTTCGAAAGGGCCGAGGAGGCTGTGCAAAAGGAAGTCGCGACACGCATCAAGCTCCAAGCAGACCTCTCGAGAGCAGTCGAATTGGAGGAGAAGGTTGACTAAGAAAGACTAAGAAAGCAGCTGGAAAAATTCGAAAAGTACGACAGCCGCGCCTTCATTCTCAAGAAAGTTCAGTCAGGGGTCCCGGAACTCAAAAAAAATTGTTCTGAGGTGTGCGGGAACTTTCCCGGACTTTTCATATGCTACAGCATGGAACCTCGGAGGTTTTCTTGACCGCTCCGATTTGATTTGCCACTATTGTAAACAGTCATTTATTGTTTTAAAATAGCTACATATGTATATCGCTATGCGCGGCTATCGCCACTAATATGAAGAGAAGGCGAACTTCTATAATAGGTTTCCTTCGTGCTATAAAAACTACTGTCGATTTTGTTGCATATTGACTTCGCCAAAGCCTTCTGTTTCTAATTCCAAGCATTCCTTCTCGAGTGTTTTCGTCTTTCAAACAGGATCTTCTCCTGGCACGACATTACTTGATACTTTAATTACGAAGAAAATGTTAACTGTACAGTAAGACCAACGATATATATATATATATATATATATATATATATATATATATATATATACATATACATATATTCGCCAATCTGTAGCTCCCTTCTAGCGACACTAAGAGAAGAATTTTAACATATGTATGTATATTACGACAAAAATAGCAATGTTTTCTATTATTCTCTCCTCGTTCTTTAACTGATTGAGTAACTGTTGTTCTATTTCAGTTATCCTTGATACACAGACATAAAGATGTATTGATATGTGTGGTATGCGAATGTTGTCAAACTTCACTCACATCATCAGGCTCGTTTGGCACCGTTTGGAAAAAGGCGTCGGATGCGATGAAAAACGTAGAGAATGAAGATGAGAAAGGATGTGCCGATCCCGACAAGTGTGATTGCAGAAATACCTAGCCATATGCCGCCGAGTCCAGAAAGGAAATCCGTGATCTAGCAGCATAATTATAAAAATAATTATGCTTAGTATGTGAAGAAAGACTAACAATGTACATATGTATGTATGTAAGTATGTATATATATATATATATATATATATATATATATATATATATATATATATATGTATGTAGCTGCGTAAACAGTTGTAGCGGCAATCGAAGTTTGTATGCATTCAGAAGTCCAGAATAAAACTCGCGTGCATGGCGACAGGGATAGCGTTCAAATATTTAGCTTAATTTCATAAAACAAATTAGAAACGACTGCACTTCAATCACGATCATCAGTATCGCTTAAATTCGTAAAACAAGTTAACTTTTCAAATAAGTCGTATGACACTGTTGGCACTGAATAAATATTCAAAGAATTCCTGGAAGAACAACTCCGGCTGCGGTTTCTAAGCAGCTTAGAGTGTGTCTTTTCATGTGAATACCATATTCGAAAAATGCACGTGGACCTGCCAAAACTGCAAAAACGCTTCCTAGGGCGTTGTCAGAATCCACAGCAATTCTATGGGCGCAAGAAATCATGAAATAATGGGATCGATACAAAATACTGAAAGTCACATGGAAAGTGGGAACATTCATGATGCGAAGATTTTGGAATTTTTAATTTACTAAATATTCTTCAATTCAGCCCTTTTGTGCACTTGCTGCTTATTCAGTTGGTTATCATAGATATACCTTGACGCAAAACAAACTCGTTGAGTCACTAAAAATTGAGAGAAAAAAAATGAATGTGCAGGGGAAAGTGAGGGTTTCTCATTCATTTTAAACTCATACGGCATTCTTCCTTCGAACTCCTTTTCTCAACTCTCGTCAGTTTTTTCTCCATTCTCCATATCATCTCTCCCCCTCCCCCACTTTCCTCTTCTCCTCTCCCATTCCCATGCTTCTCAAGACTGCGCTCCTCTTCCTCTGCTTCTGCCTGCCTATCTGCGCGGTTAGTAGGCACTTTCAAAAGCTTCCTGATATTTAAATAATCAAGTAAACACTTATAACATTTGGAACTTCGCGCCAAAAATGCCTTAGCGATTGATTTGGCGATTGTTTCTCCGTCTTCAGGCCTACATAACAAGCGGTAAAGTGTCGGGCGGATCTACTCCGGATCGACAGGATTGCGCTGACGGATGTTTCTTTGCTGCCGACTTCAACTCAGCACAAGAGTTGCCGATTTTCTCGGTCCGTAAGTTTGGCTGCCTCGAGGATGTCGCCGTTGAGCTGCCACTAAACTGCGGGCTCGACCCGGACAACGGAAGCCGCGTCCTTTGTCCTTGCCATACTGATTTCTGCGGCCACGACACTATGAAATTCAATTCTGGGAACAACAAGTTTAAGAAACAACTGCTCGGGAGATACAAGGTTTTTATAATTTAACATTTTTTTCATTTTAAATTATGATCCACTCTTACCTTGATTAATCTGGCAAAATATCACTTCGTAAATATCTTGCAAATGCTCGATTAATGAAGAATCTTTTAAAGGAGCTAACGGTTATTGCTACGGTCCGAACAAACGCGCCGAACACTCAAACCGCGCCAAGACCAGGCACTCAAACCACGCCAAGACCAGGCACTCAAACCACGCCTTCCTGCTCATCGTCGAGAGAGTCAACGACTACGTCTCCGCACCAGACAACGTCTACGTCCATTCCTGGCCAGCCGAAGCTTCTTATGGTTAGCATCTCACTATACTCATTATCACAATAAAATCCCTAATTTCACTTCCAGATAACTTAAAAGTATCGTTTTCGGTACTGCTGATCAGTGCGATCGTGGTCGTCTCGATTCTCGCTGTCGCCTTCGTTGTTGCCATGGGTACGGTAACTGTTAAGATTCCCGCCGAAATGAATTCAAATGAATTCCTTGTGTCACTTCAGTGCTGCTTTACGTGAAATATCGCCGCCTGAAGCTTCGCGTGGCCGCCCTCTGTTCCCAGGCTCTGCTAAAGCATGCAAAGCCTTCCAAACAAGGCAATAGAATAGCAGCTTCAATGTGCAATTATTTTTATTATCTCAAATATTATTCGAAGGCAGAGAATTTTGTTTCATTTTTTCTTAATAATAAGGTATGAAAGGAGAATAAATTGCTCACAGGGCCGCGCACAAATTGCAACAACAACAAGAACAACAACACCGAAGCTACGGAGATAACGGGAACGACATTTAGCCTCGTAACGCACTTTCTACTTTTCGATTATTTATTACATATCCATTATCCACTTGTCATTTTGAGTCTGGTACTACTTTTTTATGGCAGTACAATGACGAACACACTGTCTGATGCGTCTCTCAAGATTGCTGAAGAGGACCAGAAGGTAGGCTTGAGAAAATCGCGAAATTTGGAAGGAAAACTTACGAAATCTTAAATATAAAGTAGATTTTTCCGGTCTAATGGAACCTGTCAAAATAAAAAGTTTACTTTTTTCAGAGCTTGCCGCTCTCCCATAAGAAGCCACTGGAGAAGAGCGAGCAGAAGAAAGGCAATGAGAAGAAGACGAAAGAGGAGCAGTCGAAGCAGCTCGACGACTTCACCGCATACGGCAAGAAAGAGGAAAGCAAGCCGACAAAGCCACACCTTTATTCTTAAAAAGGTTCGGTCAGGAGACCCTGATCTGAAGTGCCCAACTTTTAATGTGCTAGTTTTTGGGCCCTCGGAGTTTTGTTGACCGCTACGAGAAAGATACCAATTTCGCTCAAAAGCGCCCAGCGCTCTCGGAAAAAAACCCCGACATTTTATCAAAAAAGTTATAGTTAACGAATAAAAATTTAAAGTCTGTTTAAATATAAGACAATGTTGTGAACGTAGATGATGTTATAATTTGTTTCAGTGACGAGAGAAATCGCAGTCGTTATAGGATAGATCTATTTCTCGTGTTATTCATCTGCCGCTTCTCTTCCCTCCTATTACCTTGTCTCCTCATCTCCCTTTCTCGCACATCCCCAGTGATTGGGGATTAAACAGAGCAACTGAAATGATAAAGAATAAACAAATGTCTTCTAAATGGCGTCAGTTGCTCGCTGCGCTCGAATGTATGTATGTACGCCAATTCTTTGTTGAAATCGTCGTTTTATTTATGGCATAAAATAAGGGCGACAAAATTACATGCATCTTGGATGGGAATTTGAAATATCTGTTGGATTTGAAGTAGAAAACGAACTCCGCAGTTGTTGAATACTTCTTAATCGTTCTATGTATCGGAATGAACTCACAGATGCGGCGAAAAAAATCGCATGTATCACCACTGTAAGATTAATTCCATGTGAATAAGCAGTGTTATTTCTTCTGAAAAACTGGTTCAGAATGGCTGGCTATACACTCCACGGCTCTTTATCCCCTTCCTTCTCTCCACTCTCTTTCTCTCGTTTTCTCTCTCCCATTCTCTCTCTATCTCCCGTTCACTCCGCTCTCTCTATCTCTCTATCTCTCTCTCTCTCTCTCTCTCTCGTCAGAGATGTGTAATAATAGCACTATTGTTCACTTTTTGTTTAGTTTTTGAAGAAAATGTAAAAAGAAGAAAGGATGGCAGTCAATCGAAAACTGGGGAGGTGTTGGGTGGAAAGCGACAAGACACGTTTCCATCGGAACAGAGCTTTCCTTGAGTCTCTTGTTTTTCACCGCTTTATAGGGGTCGGAACAGATCTTTTCTTCGCATTGTAAGCGCGCAAGTTGTAGCTCGCCCGCAAGGAAACTATATGTATGATACGATCCTTCCTTATATATTGAGAATAGGTGTCATATTTTGAGGGTTAAACTACGTCTCAATGAATAGAGCTCAGCACCAAACAAAAATTTGTGCAACTCGTGTAACTCCGTTCCAACTCATGTTTGGAATGAAGTAGTAGTTGTGTTGTACGTACATATGTAGTATGTGGAATTTCTCTACGTTTCTATAAAAAAAAAGAATCGTTGAGAGATATCTGCAATGAGATGATTGGAACATATCAGCCATTTTTGGGGGAAGTCACAGTAGTACTTAAAATTCTGAATCTTTTTTTTTTGGTTTTGTTCGAGAATTCTTAGTACGACTTGTGAGTTTTCAACTTATATTCGACTCGGGTCGGAAGCTCAAGAGAAATAATAGGTTGCGACTATTTTTAACGATTGAATACTTTATTTATTCACTTTCTTTCTCATTCCTCAAAAGTTAATTATGTCGACATTTTACAGTGACGCGCTTGTTGAAAAAAAATTGCAGGACAAAATGCAATGTACAACAATAATAATGATTATAATAAGAATAATCATAATAATAATAATAATAATATGTAATAGAAAGGGGTCTATAGTCTATAAGTAGCAATAATATGAGACTGGAGAATAGGCGACTGCATCGATGCCCTGGATATTGAAAGCAAATTGTTTTTCCACGTCAGCAGCAAGAGGCAGCATCGGTCGGTGACGCAACCCGGGCAGAAAATCAAATGTGCAACTGCACTAAAAAGAAGCTGAGATTGTGACGAGCACTCAACTTGAATTCTTGTCCACTTTCAAACAAAGAACTGTTTATAATTCTTGCTAGCCTAGTTGAAATATTCTCCCCTTATTTGAAAGTTTAAGAAACATAGCCTCACAAGTAAGCCTGAACAGCATTTTCCCTTAATTAAACGAAAATATGTTAGATCGCATCGTGTTCCAAAATCTGAGAATCCGCTTTCGCTACGCTTTCCGGCTTCTTCCACTCCTCGCTCACTTTATTCAAATAATTTTACTAGTTGGCTAAAAAGAAGAAGACCGTTGTGATGTTTCATATGAAGAAAGAGAAATGACTTAATCAACCTAAAAGAAGCCTCAAGACTGAGCCCGCTCCGTTTTCGATGTCCCTCGTCTCTCATCGAAAGACATGCATCCTTCTTCTGTATGCCCTTATCAAAGCTCGTACACGCTAAATAATCACAATTATTCCGCCATCCCAGTTAGAATACTTTCCTGATCGCTTTCCCCCCATAAGCGCTGCTGTCGAAGCACAAAAGGATTTTCTCTTACCGCCGTTGTAAAGTGTCGCTTTTAGAGGGGTAATCCAGAAGTTGCTACCGATGAAGATAACTTGTCTGCATCTCGAACAGGAGTGTCTCAGGATTACCCCTCAAAGAGCGACACTTAATACTGGAGCAGGAGAAAATCCTTTTGGGTTTCGACGGCAGTGCTACGGGTATCTTTCATATTTCACGTAAATAAAAAAAAAACTTCAGCGATTTGTGGAGTCCTTACTAACCATATGATTCCTAGATTCTTCATCGCCACATTTCCATTTTCCTTGACCCATATGTGCCTCTTTCGCTCCCACTTCGAATAATATACATACATACATACATTTGATGTATTGATCATGTTTTCCACGCAGCAAAAACAATTTAATGAAGCAAAAATAGTGTAGGGAACATATTTTTATTCCTTCATTACTATACGAAACACGTAGTACATATGTTCTAGGTTTCGGGTTTACCGCTTACGTACCGAAATCACAACGCGATTTCGGGCTTATCGACCACGAACCGAAACCAGAGTAGAAAACAAACTAAGTTAAAGAAATAAGAGATCTATTCGAATAGAGGGCCGAAAAAGAGCCAGGGAAGACGTTGAGTGCGAGAAGTCTTGGACACGCTCGCGACCTAATGGGATCCTCGCAAGCGGATAGGCCCCATTTCGTCGATTCCTGCCCTTTCGCTCGTTACAGCCTGGAACACCACAATTACTAAGATTAGGATGAGAGGTAAAGCTATAAAATTTGCCTCTGGGCCGGGGAGGGAGAGGGGAGTCTGTGTAACCTCAGGATCCAAAACGATGTTCCACAGATCTTGTTCTTCGATGAAGAGGAATTGCTCGCAGGGTCATATTCTTTCTGTTCAAGGCGTCCCTTCCTTCCGTTGAACGCTTGCTAGCACTCTGTCTCTCTCTCCCTTTCTCTCTTTCACTCTTTCTAGGTAAGATTTTCAGCGGTTGGGAGAGAGTGGAGTGCGAGAGAGAGATAAAGAGAGAGAGAGTGGAGTGCGAGAGAGAGAGAGTGGAATGCGAGAGAGAGAGAGAGACTGGAGTGCGAGAGAGAGAGAGAGTGGAGTGCGAGAGAGAGAGAGAGTGGAGTGAAAGAGAGAGAGTGGAGTGGAGTGCAAGAGTGAGAGAGAGAGAGAGAGTGTGAATGATAGAGTGAGTCAGATAGCGAGATCACAGCGAATACCATCTCCGAGAACTCGTTCACAGTAACTGGAAAATACAGTCATTTTTCCCCAAAGAAATTCCCTGATTGCACGAGAGGTAAAAGATAACTGTAGATGTCGCTGTTCTTGGCTGGCAGGACGGCAATTATGAGATCGCAGAAGGTGCCGATCTGCGTGTACTCGTTGACGACGTCACCGAACAGAGCGATGACGTCATCCTTATTTCGGCCATAATTGACGAGGTCGGGCCATTGAGGAAACTCCATGTCCGTCGCCGACGCCTCAATTTTGATTGAGTCACTGATTCCTCATCGATCCCTCATGTGTCCTTTACCTTGTTAAAGAGTCCACCACAGAATATCTGCTCTCGCTGGCCGACCAGAGCAATGAGTGAGTATGCACGGCACAGGAAGAGCGACTGGTTGTCGATGGAAACCTCGATGGGATAGTAGCTGCGACTGGTTGGACCGACGAGGACACACGGAAGATTCGGGAATTCGAGCTTCTGAAGAGATTAGACTTGTCAGCCGAATACTACTATCAATCTTAACGCACGTTTTATACGAACGGTCGTTGTTCACCATTTTTTCATGTAGACTTGAACTTTAGTTGGAAGAATTAGAGGGAAGATAAAGGGTAGAAAATTGCGGAACGGGAGAGCGAGAGTCGAGCGAAGATACCTTTGGAGGGATCCGAAGAGCCGACCAACTGAAGTCAGAGCAGATGAGTGGAGTGAGAGCAGAAATGGCGAAGAGTTGACTTCACAAATTGCATATGTGTTTAAAGTGTTCTTTTATATTCGAAGACATTGGAGTGATGAAATAGAAATGTAATGTAATTTGCATACATATTTCATATATATACATAGTATATACATACATATGTATTTTAAAATTAGTTGCATTTTTAAGAATTTCCTTAACTATTTAATACTCAACTATAATTTAGTTCATGCACGCACGTAATTAGATTGAAATGCAATCATGATGCAAATCTTCAGGCAATATATTCCATATAAAAGAGCTCCCAAATCAGTTATTTCCATCATTTCTTGCTCCATTCCCTGCTGGTAGGTCGACTCCTCTCAGCCTCTCCAATGGACAAGTATGCCTACTTCGCCGCCCCCGCTGCCTCTGGCGCCGGAAACTACGGAACCGGCGGCAAGAACTACGTCTCCGAGGGATACGCCTGGGACGCCGCCCTCGCAGCCTGCTCCTGCCTACGGGCAGCAGCAGTGCTACGGGCAGAATCAGAGTTCGTTTCTTATTCCCCCCCAGCCCATTATCTCAAATTGCTCTGCCAAATCCCATGTCGTCGCTCTTAAAGGAAGTATCCGACGAATAATTCTACAGTAGAGCTAGAGAACGCGTTTGAATGCGCGCGCTCAGAAAGTTGCCTGTCGCTCGGTCGAGAGAGCATGTGAAATATGAAAATATGAGGGCGGCTATGATTTACCGTAGCTAATTCTCTACCCGCCAGTTTTCACGTTACTATTGCTCAGAATTTAAGGAACGAAAATAGTTCAAACTTTCTGAATATATGTTTCACGCCAAGATTAACTTGTCCACATAGAACAAAACAAAGGTTAATTATTCCCCGGATACCTCCTTTAAGTTTTTGCATAACAGGCCATTATTTTCTTTTGCTGTTATGGCCTGCTGACTTCTCTTCCCTCTTCCTAAACTATTCTGTTCGCAGACCTGCCAGTGACGAGGCCCCGCATCGACCAGTCGTGCTACCTCGGCCCGAACTAGGCGGATGCGGCACCCTCTCAACTCTCCCTTCTTCTCTCCCTCTTCTCCTCCGATTTCATTTTTACGACAAAAATGGGTGAAGAGCATGTATGTATAAAGTAAATCGCATTCTTTTTTAAACACAAATACGAGGAAATGTCTTGAATTGAAAGAATTGATTTGCGTTGTAATCAAAACTATTGTGAAAGTTTAAGACGAATACCTTCGGTGGAAAGAGAACATGGAAGCGGTGTGCCTGGAAATGTGGATTACGAAAAGCAATGAATTGAAGATCTGTGGATAATTGTTTTTTGTGGTAAACAGATATTATGAATAACAGAATTCACATCACTTTCAAAATTGGATAAGAATTCAAATATTATCTTTAAGCTGATGGCTGCATAAAATATTTATAAAAAATAAACAAAATTTTAGAAAAAAATTAAGTGACAATAAAATATTGATGATATATTCAGACCAAAAGCTAATCTTATGAAACTTTCTGCTTATCTGCCACACATGCGTTTCTCTCTCTCGTTCTATTTTACTTTCTCAGCTTTTCTAATTTGTCACTCCCAAGCTCCTAAGAACCTAAGAACCTCTTTGTCCCAGAATAAATGTGAGATCGTCAAGTAAATCTAACGATGGTTCATGATAATTAACAAAGTAAAATAAAATTCATGAAAAAATATGAATGTCCTTTCAAAACAAATGACTCTAAATAAAAGAAATTGGAAATAAAAAAGAGTGTAAAAGAACTTATGTACTCCATTACGAAATAAGGTCAAGTCACCTATGGTCAATTATATTTTCAAAGAAAATGACGAATTAACATAGACATATTAGGAAACACCTCAATTAATTAAGGAATTCTTCTAACCCCAAGTGTTTCTTTGTTTTCGGGAAGATAAAATCAGGAAAACTCTAGGACAGCACGTGATTTCACAATAGTTCCGTCAAAAGTTCATTGAACTAGCAGTTTCCACAATCCGAAGTGCACATCTGCATCCTTTCGGCCCTATAAAAGCGATCCACTGCTGTTGTTTCCTCACTTCGATCTTCTCTCGCGCTTTCGTATTCCTTCGATGTCTTCCACGAAGGAAGAACTTTTTCGGCTGCACAGGAGAGGTCCTGCCAGCTTTTCTAGAGATTCCCGTACTTTATTCACGGAAAATATATGCGTTTAATATAAAGAATTTTTAAAATTCTAATCCCGATTTGAAATTAAATAAAAATCCAGTTGTATTTAGTATAGGTATTTTAATTGCCTCATTTAATGTATTACCGTTTTAGACGTAAGAATTCGGATTATTAAATATGTATAATCAGTTGTTTTTATTTAGGTTGTTCTACGATGTAGTCGCCAAGTATGCAGCTATTGGCCAAAGGTTCGCAGATAACCTATCACTTGTTTGAATCAAACAAAAAAAAAATCTTCCCGACACTACTTCTAGGAGAGAAGCGAACTCGCAAACAATTTCGCAAAATCGCTTCTCTCTGACCAGCAGGCGAGCAGCTTCATCGTCAACGCCATCCAAGACAAGAGCGACTGCGTCGCCATGTATTTTGTTCAATTAACTTTTTTGCTTCTTCATTTTCCCTGTTCTAATCTTTGTGCTCGTCTCATTGAGATCCATAGAGATTAAAATGGAGAAGAAGATTATAACTGGGATGGATGATAAAGTAGTAGAAGACAACCTTGTATTGCAGTGCTATTCTTGATCCTCTCTGGAGCCTGCTGGGATGCTATCTGAGCCTGCTTGACCCTCCTAGCTCTGACTTCTTTATCGAGCATGGTTTCCCGCATCTTCTCATCGACGCCGTCAGCAAGCGACTCGTGCAGGACCTTCTCGATTTGCCAGGAAGCGAAGTAAACTTCTTCTACTCATATGCACCGCACATTCCTACCGTATTCCAGCAGCTCGAACTGTGGCCTTACAGTAATCATTTCCATTTTTTCACTACAAACCTAATCAATTGGACAAAGTAAGTCATTCAGGAGAACTATTGTTGCGTCTGCCAAACCGAACACCGCCTCTCCGTGCTCGACTACTGCTCGACGATTGTTATTAAACTCGCCAAGACAAACTCCGTCGGCCAATTCGTCAAGGTTCTACTTATTCAATATACACATTCCATGGAGCACAGTTACACTTTCCTAGTCTTTATGAAGATTCTAAACCTACATAAATGGCCGAGAAGGAGCAAGTGCTGCCTCGCCTGACCGACGCGACCATCCGCCGCTTCGAGCGAATCGACGAACAGCCATTTTGTATTGACGGAGACGTGGAGGCGGTGCTTTATCTCGTCCAGTTCCACTTCCAGCACAGCTCAGATCACGATGTTTTCGAGAAGGTCAGCGGTGCGCAGATTAACTTCTTTAAAAAGAAGTTAATTAACTAAATATCCTTTTTCGAATATGACTCAAACATTAATAATTAAATTAAATTAAAGAATAATCAAATCATAACCGCCGTCTGCAACGGCTTCAACAAATGCATCAAGTCGCCTAACGAGAAGCACCTTCTGAACCTGGCGTCGACCATCAGATTTGCAGATTACTCCGCCGACCCCGACGACAATCTGGTTACTCTCTTTTTCCGCACAACACAAAGAGATGTTGTGTGCTGTTCGTAGCATCGCAGTGCGTGGGCATCATTAGACAACTTTCAGCTTGGCAACGGGAAGCGCTTGGCACGCGGCCTCCTGTCGGACGAGAAGATCATTCTGTTCTTCTCCAAGGCTCTCGTCCGCGAGAGTACTTGCTTTTCAGCGTGCGTTCACTGACTATACATTCTGGCAGCAAATATTGTGAAAAATTTTAAGTGCACCAAAGCATTTCAGTGCACCTCTTGCAATACAAAATAACCAGTGTATTTGAAGAAAAATCATTTGAAGAAAAATCATTTGAAGAAAACTGATTTTAAGAAAAATGATTTAAAGGAAAATAATTTAAAGAAAAATTATTTGAAGAAAAATAATTTGAAGAAAAATAATTTGAAGAAAAATAATTTGAAGAAAAATCATTTGAAGAAAAATCATTCGAAAAAAGTTACGGATCTCCAAGCTTCTACAGTATTCCCATATTGGCTCTTTAATACTGTGAACAACAAGTATTTTCATTCACATATCTCATTGAAATATTAACTCCATTAATAAATAAAAAAAATAGTACGATTAATAAATAAACAAAAAAATAGATTGATCGTTTGCTCTCTCTCGGATGCCTTCCGCTCTGGCATTAGGATAAAGTTCCTCATGTCCTCGAATTCGTACACGACGCTTCTGAATGGCATCGTCGAGTGCCTTCGCCGAGTCATAATCAAGCACAAAGTGCCGGTGGGTGTGTTCGTTGCCGGGTCCACCGTCGTAGTCCTCATTGACTGCAGAACATTTAGTTACGGTAACACTCGGAATTAATTTGATTGTTCAGTCGTTATACGAATGCGAGTGCGGCCGCTGTTCGCATGTCATCGAACACTGCTTGTCTATTCTGAAAAACCTCGTGACTCCATCCACTTTCATCGCCTTCGCTGACGTCAGTCACGTTTTCCTCTTTCAGTTCTTATAGCGATCAATTCGTCAAGTCTCAAATTGTAAGAAGAGATCAATACAGCTCAACTGAAATAAATTCGCAAATAATACATATTTTATAAAACGAGTAGTAGATGCTTGCAATGTCCAAATACAACAGCTTTCTCCTCATTCTTGCTTCCTTGAGCGCGAAGACCTGACGGAGATTGTTCGAGCCGCTGCTGTCTCCGCTTCCGCTCAGTCATTGGCAAGGACGGGAACGGACAGCAACGCGGAAAAGCTCAAGACGACCTTCTCGCGCTTCTTCGTTCAGCTTCTGGAAGAGGGAGAACGGCAAGGCAGACTGGAACAACTGCTCGGCAATGGCTCGTGCTTGACTCGCAATCTCTTTGCTCAACTAAAGAAACAGACAACAGTGATAAGATAGTTAGAGAGTGTAAGAGAGAGAGAGAGAGAGAGAGAGCGAAAGACAGAAAGACGGAGTCTGAGAGGTAGAGGACTTGTCTTTGAGTTACCGGCGACCCTCCCCCTCTCATATAGTTTTATTTATTTTTTTATATAGTCACCTATTCCTGCAGGGCTGCTCCTAGACCTGCTGGAGGTGCAACCTTCCTTCATCTCCCAAGCGCTGCTCCAGCGGATCTTCACCGCGTATCCGGGATGGGCGAGCGTGTGCCTCCGTAATGATCACACCCGCACGCTCGCAGCCCTATCTGCGTCTGCGTACGGCGGCCCTCACATTCTTTCTCCCTTCATCCTAAAAATAGTGAACTAAGAAATTGAAGCAAGAATCGAAATGTTTATTCTAAGAGACATCAAGATAGAAACAGCTTTGAAAAAGATTGTAATTTTGAAACATTATTTTAAGTGTCCCTCCGCTGGCCAAGTCACAGTTCTACGACCACCGCATCATTGATGAAGAAGAGTCTGTCTCCCCGGTTTGTAAATCTTCCATACAGAGAGACGTTTTAGTCCTTTCTTATTTTGCCCCTGTCTTTCGAAATAACAAATTCGGTGTTTGCAGAAAGACGCAGCGGCCAAGGAAGACGCAGCGGCCAAGGAAGACGCAGCGGCCAAGGAAGACGCAGCGGCCAAGGAAGACGCAGCGTCCAAGGAAGACGGCGCCGCCGGCGCAGCGGCGGCTTGTTCAGGTTTCACCGCGCATATCTTAAGGAGTATAATCATATATTGAGAGGCTCTTTCTTCAGGTTACTCTATTATACCCTTCTTGGGCCTTGACATCATGGGAATCACGATCAGAATCTACACATTGTTTGCATAGATTTTTCTATTTTTTTTTTGGAACCAGTGAATATGTACCCTTTAAATATTCCCTCAGAGTCGCCCTCGCTTTCCGCGGCGTCGTGGACTCGTGCATTCGCCTCGGATGGGCTCTTCGCTCTGCCGGTTGTCGTGTTCGGCTGCATCACCTCCTTCCTGTCCTTAAATGATCTCACTTCTCTCCTTCTCTCCTGCCGAGCTGCGCATGAGATTATCGAATTATGAATTCATAATTTTTTTTCTTCTTTTCGTCGCTTACCTAATGGTAAGCAACTGACTTGGTTAGCATTTTTCAATGAAATGTTTGTACTCTTATATTTCTATCTTTTTAAATATAGGCAATATTTTTTAAGCTATTTTATTTATTCGTTAAAAATTTCGTGTTTAAACTCCAAATAAATATTTATTTTCGAAAAGCTTGCAGCTGGTCTTCCGTAGGCTTGGTTCAATCTCCGTGCTCTCTCTCCACATTCTTCACAAGTTATTTCCTGCTATCCCTAGCACGATCCACACCCTTTCTGGTGTGCACGCCTGGTCTAAAATCTTGCACCTAGAACGGCGTTAAGGACGAAGGTTATAGCACACACGGAAATAAAGTATGCCCGTTGAAGCAGAGCAGCAAACTGTAATGAGGATATTTACTTTTTTTTTTCTTTTTCATATTATTTCAATGAATAAATAAGTTATTTATTAGAGAGCTATTTATTTTCAAAAAAAATATCTAACTAACCGAATCTTCTCCAAAATATGGAATGAAGAACGAGCGGCCATCTGCTTGAATTACATGGATATAACGAAAGCCGTGATACGCGCTTGGCATCGTTAGTGGGAGAGGAAGCACGAAAATGAGCGCCATCGAGAGTCGAAAGAGCGTCTTCTCGTACTTAACTATGCTCAGTTTTTTTTCAATCCATTTTTTGCGCTATTGCATACTCTTATCTATTTTAAGTATTCTTAATACGTAAGTTTGTAAAGATGAAAAACGATAACGAAACCTTGCTTGAAAAGGAAACATAAATAATTACAAATATAAAATAGGACTCTGTTTGTAAATGGAATTCAAATAGCTACTAGGAAGAAAAGTATTTATGAGGAATACTAGAATCACAAAATTGACTCTTTTCTTATGGGGAAACGTGAAAGCAGCCAGGCGATTTAGCGCGAGGGCCAAGCTGGCTTGAAGCTGTGCGCCTTGAGAATAAAGCATGATAAAGCAGCCGGTCATCGACAGATTCGACCGCTCCAACCAATCATACCTTAATGAGATGAGCTTAATGTTTCAGCGGGATTATACTTAAACTATTAGTGGAGAAAACGCTAAAAAAAATAACTGAAATAGCGTTCTCGCATTTTTCTTTTCTTTTTGCATTACTACGAAGTTGGAAAAAATCAAGTCATAACCAGGGAAAGAATGATGGCCAAGTGGTAAACATGAGAAGTAAAAGAGACGAGATATAAACAGCCAAGTCCTGCAAGCAATCTTTTACCGCATTATCGATTGACTCATACAAGAAAAGTGGACCAACGCATATTCCTGCGATCACTATAATACGGAAAGTGTAGTGTCGAGTAATATTTCTCGAGCCGTATCCACTAACTCGTGGATGATACTGTTGTTCTATTGATGGTTTATTAACGATTCAAATGCGTGGAGCATAACTTAGTGTACCAATGTTCCAGCAAATACATACTTGCTACTAACCCTATATCTCCATAAGGAAGTGATAGAAGATATTCTAGTTTCCTTATGACAGGAAATGTCTTTGCAATCACAAATAAATAACTGCTGGAAGTATCTATTAGACTCTAGAAATCTAACAGTAACATAAAGTGCTTACGGTTTTCAAAAAGAAGCAGCGAATGTTTCGCGATAGGAGAAAAAATATTTGACCTAACTTCTCAGCGTTCGGTGATTTTGCTGTTTGTCTTGCTCGATAAGGACGCTGTCCAGGCCTCAAACACTACCGTAATCCTCAAGACAAGGATATACATGACGAGAGAATCAGACACTAAAGTACGGTAGATTTTAAGCTCCATGGACAGCCTCTTTAATAATGGCGACTGATTCAATTGACTCCGAGGGAATAGTGCAGATGTTATAATGCCTACATTTTTTATTGTTGCATCTTTCTTCCGCGACAAACCTTAAAGTAACATTTATGCAATCTTCTATAGTCACTTACACCTTCCGTCGCTCTCTATAATCTGAAACCCCGCTCTCTGGCTCAGCCAACAACCAGTGGTGTTTATGACTATATATACATATTGGTGCAGGTGTACCAACGTGGTCTCAATCAAGATATTATATAGCGTCCGTTTTATGCTGACAAGTTACATATATGAAGCCATGGCAACTTGCATACATATATTAAACGTATTTCATTTGTTCCTTTTATACATGTGTTTTATGTACACACCTAACTGTTTGCGAATTGGTTTTCTAAACGTTATACTTTACTTTTCTTCCCTTCTTCTGTTTGTACTCATGCGAAAGTGTTAAGCTGGCTCTAAATTGCCACAAAGATAGAATTTGAACATCCATAACATGTACACATTACCATGATAATTGTAGCATCTTTCTGTTAGAGAGTTACAGAGATGGAACTGGTGGAAGACGGGGCGAGGGTGGCAGAGAGGTTTAATCAGAGAGAAAGAAGAGAAGGGAGAAGACTGCCGATTGGAGAGTAAGACAAGAAGCGAAGTATGTGTGATACATACATACATATGTTATGAAATGAATTATACGCAGGCAAGTTTTCTAATTAGTGCAATAGCATGAATCTAGCAATGTAACATGACTCATGAAGGATAAGATATCATGGAGGAGTCACGTAACCACTACAACAAATACAATATACATTATTAATCTAATAATTTTTTTTATGTATCTCAATTTTTTCTAAACAAATTCAAAAAGACACTTTTAAGTTTGCATCTGGATCTTGATTTTTCTGGACTCTCTGTCCCAATCAACATCGCCGAGGGAAGAAGAGATGAAGGACCTCCGTCGCCAGGTCGAGATGGAAAGAAGAGATGGAGAGCATACATATAATTATGATCTCTATAAAAGTTTTTGTACATGCTTATGTGATTAGAAGCCCAATATCTACACGGCCACTTCGTCGCATTCCGGCAGGCGAATCCCTCCCATCACGGACCCCCGACTGTTCATTAACGCCTTGAAACAACCGGTTTTGTTTTCTATGACAGATACGACAGATTTTGACGTTTTCACTAATTCATCTTACTTGATAAATTCGTTTACATATTTATTATTAATGAAATGACAGAATTAGAGTAGTGAATATCAACGTATTAAGAAAGAGCAGGAAGCAGAGAGAGCGAGAGAGAGAGAGTGAGTGAGTGAGAGAAAGAGATAAGAAATGTAGGCAGCATTCGAATATTCGGCCTCTGGTTGCCCGGTTAGGACAAGCCCATCCAAGAATGCCTTCAATTTGAGCCTAACACGATGCCAATTCATACATATCTAATTTTCAGCGGTGAATTACAATACTTGTCTGCAGGATTGCAGCATTAAATGATATGTACATATGACGCGATTTGCGAGAGAATCTCAAGAGATCTAAAGAGCCGGGGACCCAGCAAAATTAAATTTCGCTCAAAAGCTCGTTATAGGTACTTTTTAACACGACGAAACGATTGGAATGGGTCCGGAAGTCTGAAAACGCCATTTTGGCGAGCTATGCGAGATATCAAATTCGAGTGCTCGGTGAGACCAGCCGAGATGTCCGCACATTCGCGGCTGCAGATTCGCACAAGAAAGCAGTATTTGTGAAATTTTACCATAAATAGAGAAGATATTGCTTTCGAACCTTGTTGAAAAAGAATTTTAAAATATTCAATTTTAGAGCCGCTGTGGCTTCTAGATTTTGGAGAGGCGTCGTTATCTTATATGGCATTTTATCATGGGTTTTCTATCTCATTTCATAGAGCTGAAAATTCTCTTTCGAATGAGCTATAGTATGTCAGATATCGACGAGGTCTTTAATGTTTGCCAGTCCTTAAACCGTTGAAATGCGCGGGGTTCGGCGCCTGCAGAGCGACGCGCACTTTTATATGCGCTTCCCACGCCGAAAGTGCAACTCAATCGATAATTTGTCAAAAGGAAGCCGAGGGAATTCATTTTTAAGGTTATAAATGCAATTTAAATGCAAAAGAAAAATCTTCTTAAAGGGGCAAAACTCATGGACCATCACGGGAATCGAACCTGGGACGTCATGATTACAAGTCAAACTATTTCGCAATGCCCTATGCCTATCTCGAGGTGTCTTGGAGATGCGTTTATTATGAAGCGCCTGAACATAACACTAAGAAATGCTGCGCTGACGCTGAATTCAACAGTTTAACGACTGGGAAACATTAAAGACCTCGTCGATATCTGGCATATTATAGCTCATTCGAAAGAGAATTTTCAGCTCTACGAAATGAGATAGAAAACCCATGATAAAATGCCATATAAGATAACGACGCCTCTCCAAAGTCTAGAGGCCACAGCGACTCTAAAATTGAATATTTTAAAATTCTTTTTCAACAGAGTTCTAAAGCAATATCTTCTCTATTTATGGTAAATTTTTTATAAATATTGCTTTATTGTGCGCGAATCTGCGACCGCGAATGTGATGACATCTCGGCATGTCTTTCAGAGTTCTCGAATTTTAAATCTCGCACAACTCGCCAAAATGGCGTTTTCAAACTCCCGGACCCATTTCAATCGTTTCGCCGTGTTAAAAAGTACCTATAAAGAGCATTTCAGCGAAATCTAGTTTTGCCGGGTCCCTTGCCATTTTGATACTCTAGCAAATCGCGTCATATGTACATATGTATGTAGATTAGAAAATGGTTCCACTTTCCATGCGACCTACCGTTTTTAGCCTAGCTCCTATTTTTCCTGCGCCCTCACGAAGTTATCATGGGTTCTGAAAACACTCTAGGAAGCGTCTGCGCTTTTTTGCAGTTTCGGCTGGTTCACATGAGCTTTTCCAAAATGATCGTCATATGCAATGTTAGCCCTGAGTTGCTTAGAAACCAGAGCCATAGATGTTCATCCAGGAATTGTTTGAATCTTTAATCAGTGCCAACAGTCTCAGCCCACTTACTGGAAAAGTGGACTTACATATTTGGCGCATTTAAGAGGGACAGGTTATTGGAGTGCAAAGCTTTCAATTACTTCAGCTTGTTTCGGATAATAAGCAGCTACTCACATACATATATTTGAAGAAGTGTCATGATGCTTACAAAGGAAATTACAGTTGAGCGATAGAACTAAGAGAAAAGCATGTTTATCAACTTTGATGAAGCGAGACTTCATCTAGCATGATCCTCTAATCGATCAAAAAACTTTTTCCCGAACGCTTGTTCTTTCGTCTTTCTAAAAATTTGCATGGATCTGTGCCGAATTTGAGACGACTTCTGCCCTACATTCTAGTCATGAATTATTGAGAGAACGTGAGAGAGCGAGAGAGAGAGAGAGAGAAAGAGAGAACGAAAGAAAACGAGAGAGAGAGAGAGGGAGAGAGAGAGAGAGAGAAAGAGTGAGTGAGAACGAGAGAGCGAACGATAGAGAGAGAGAGAAAGAGAAAGTGAGAATCCTTGTTTTGAAGTTGTTTAATAAAATACAGAAACGAACCAAAATTAGTTGTTGCTGGTGAGTTTCGTATATTCTGTCTGGACAAAAATGCCATATCTCAGACAAGTAACAAATCTAGAAAAAAAAATTTAAGCGCTACTTCCCATGGCAGGTTGCTTAAAGGTCCACTCTGGCGAATGCACGTATAAGAAGAAATTTTCCGTCCTCATTTTTCTCTCTGTTTTCCATTATCTCTCGACCTTCTCTAGGTGCTAATTGTAAGAGCGCACCGAACTTTCTTACAATTAGCACCTAGAGAACCCCTGGTGTAGAAGAGAGAAAATGGAGGGCGCAAAATGCCTTATGATACGCTCGCACATTCGCCGGAGTGGACCTTTAAAGATGATTTTGCGAAATTTGTATGCATACTTTGTCATTGCCATTCATTAAATCAATCTTACTTTGCAGGTTGCTTCGACAAGTCCTCCAACAGTCGCAGCAGCGCCATGCAAGGCTAGCGATCTGTTTGCCTTCTTCTTCTTCACACTTTCAGCGAATTTTCTTGTTCTGTGGCTTTTTCCTCAATCATTTTTTTATATGATGTCTAGTCAGTTATAGTCGTGTCTAAATCTCTAGGTGAAAAATGAAAATATTTTGACCCCCCCCCAGCTAGGATAGCACCAGAATTTTTTCGAGAAGACAATTGGAGAACCCGGTTTTCAACAGGAGCCTTTGCCCTTGGGATCATTCGACTTCATATCGGAAAGATGGACGATCTGAAGGGGGCAAAGTCAGAACTTCACTCGATCGCCGGTCTGACTTGGTATGATTGTGTGTTTTTCTCTGAAGAAACACGAATTGTAGATGAGATAATGACATTTGTCATGAAAGCTCTCAAATGTATTGCATTGCCATTCATAAATATAGATTTTTCTTGCAATTAGCGAAACGAATTTGGCCATGATTATATTTACCGGTTATTCTTAGACTTTTTGTCGGATGCGGTTTTCCAGTCATAACAGAGAGACGATAGGAAAACAATTCTCTGAAGATATTCAATATTATCATCTAGTGAACAAATCTGTAGGTACATCGAGAATAAACTGTCGCCGTACGAGGACCTTATTGTCTTTGTCCACTGCATCTCGGAGAGAACGGACTGGAGCTGCGAGGCTGATATCAATTTCACGGTTCGGGAGATGAGGAGTGGAACGCAGCTGGACAGCGTCATGGTGAGGTTAACGGCATCATTGAACGGGAACTACAAAAATAGGGTGCGGTTGGGGCTTGTGGCCCCGAGAGCAAGGTGGGGAGAGTAAAGCTGAATTTATATGTACAAGTATCACTCCGGGAAGACCCATAAAATTGGCGGTACATGTTGCCTTTTAACCCTGAGAAATTAAGCCGAGAGACTGAGAGAGAGAGAGAGAGAGAGAAAGAGAGTGAAAGAGGGTGACTGAGAGAGAGAGAGATTGTGAGAGAGAGAGATGAGATGCGAATGAGATGAAGAGGTTATGGCAGTGTTTTTTTTTCAGATTAAGCAAACGTTCCCGACTAGAGAAGGCAGAGCGCCTTACCAGGTGAATGGCGACTTCCGCAGTCCCTTCTATAACTGGAGAGACAGCATAGTCATCGAGGCGACTGTAGCAGTCAACAAAGTAGTTGGAGTACAGTATGTTTCTTTCTTACTTTTTTACCACAGAATTTAATTTGCTTCAATTTTAAAAGTAAACATTTTTGATTAACAAATATTTTACTTTAGTTTAAATCATTTCGTTAATAATTCTGTTTGATCGCTGTTATGATAAGATATTTCCACGGTTCCCAGGATGTCGCCACTCTGCGACTTTACGGTTCCTCAGCCGGATATCGCAGATGTCGCTTTGATCATTGGCGAGAAGCGTCTCTACGTGAGCAAGCAGGTGAGGGTTCTTGTTTATTTATTTACTATAAAAAAAATATATTTTATTTCTTATTATTCCACTTTTCTTCCTCCTATCATTTGTGCTATTTATTAATTTCCTTTTTGTTTTCGTCACCCTACCTTCCTTTCTCATAAGCATGTTTTATTTAGGTTTTTATTTCTCAAATTAATTAAATTGCAAAAAGAAAAGTAACGGTTGAAAAATAAAAATAAAAATTGATCCGGTCGCTCCTCTCAGGTACTCGCTGCCTCCTCGCCCGTCTTCCGATCGAAGTTCTTTTCCGACTTTCTCGAGAAGGACAAGAAGGAGATCCCGATTGAGGACGTCGACTTTGACGAGTTCCTCGAGTTCCTGCACGTCATTTACCCGTCTCGTAAACCAGTCACAATTCACACTTATTTCTTTGTGCTCTCTCTTTGTCTCTCAATCTTACTTCCTTGATCTGCCTCTGGAATATATATGTATTTTACAATCAGGTAATATTACTTGTATGTGGATCTTACAATTAGTGTTTCTAGTTGTTCATGCGGAAACTCAGTTGTCATTTGATGCTGTTTCAGATGCCAATATCGATTTCCTTCTCGCTCTGGGCGATCGCTTCAATTCGCAAGTCGTGGTGCGCGAATGCGAGGCGTTCTTGAGTGGCCCGGCCTGCAAGCTGCCTCTCGAGAAGCGACTTCTCTATGCCGACCGATTTGGCCTCTCGCACCTTCAGGTCGTCTTTTGTGCTTTTTTTAATTCGCAAAACAGTACATTATCATATCTACTATATCCAATTACGATAACTTCTAGCTGTTTTAGGGTGAGGAAGAATGCGGGCATCGCTAATCATTAACTGATTCTTTTCTTCAGTTTCACTTCCTCGCATCGATCAAGAATCTCAGCGAGGCCAAGGCGATGCATGGAACGAAGGAATTCGACGAATTCTCGGACAAGATGAAGGTGGCGCTACTGGACAAGATTTTAATGCTCATCCCATGAGCGTGTCGGTCCGGATAACTTCATTCCTGTCTTTCTATCTCTCTCCCTCTCTCCTTCTCCTTCTCTCTTTCTATCTCTCGCTCTTTCGCTCTCTCTGTCTGTCTCTCTCTCTCTGTCTACTCTCTTCCCTCTCTTTGTATGAAATTTCTATCGCTCTCCCTGTCTTGTCAGACTCTCTGTCTGTCTACTCTCTATCCTCTCTCTCTCTATTCTATCGCGCTTAACATCAGGCAAAAATGAAATAAAACCCACTTAATTTTACTTTTTTTTAAATGTCTATTACAAATAAGGCCATGATTTCCACCCACGAGCGTGGACTCTAGTGCGGGGCTCGAGAAGGAGACCGTGGAAGGCTACCGCTGAGTTGTCGTCAGTTCATATTCTCTTCTAAGATCACCCACCATACATACAAGATCACTCTGTCTTCCTAGTTTTCTATACTTAATATGACATTCAATATTTATGTCCATGTGTTGAAGTTGAAATGATATTTGTAACCGTTTCGAGTTGTTTTGCTGTACATATGTATGTATATCTAATTCAGTTACGTTTTCCTCGTTGCTTTGTATTGTTCTAATCGACCATGTTTCTACTTTGAAGCCATGCACATAAATAAACACTTACGTGCATTTGTTCCTTTGATCTTCAACAAATGAGGAGCATAAGTTTATGAGCTACATAATTGTAAGTGGATGAAATATGCGACAGGAGTTGGCTATGAACAGGGATTTCGGTCGGAGATACCATGGAACAAGCAGAGCAATTAGAGACAGAACCAACAATTGGATGGACCGACGAGCGCGCTCTCATTTGATGTGAAATTTTCTCAGATCGCAGTTTCCTTTCATGTGCTGTTTTGACTTCAGAACTTTGTTGAAGATTGTTCTCTTCATATCCAATCTGGGTGAGGCAGTAGCAGCGCATAACAATATTATTTTATCATTTACTTTGTAATGTATGTACATACATTACTAACATACATACTAAGAGCATGAGCGGGAGAGGATCTATTGTAGAAGTTCGCCTTATCTTCTTGTGTGGGTATAGCGATAGCCGTGCATAGCGATATATGTATGTATGTAGCTATTCTAAAACAATAAATGAGTGTTTAGAATAGTGAGAAATATCTGCAGCCATGACTACTCTGATGATTCTGTGTCTAGCAAACTCTATGTCCCTTCTTTCCCTCGCTTCTCTGTACTTCTCCATTACTTCTTGTCTTGCCCCAGTCGCTTTCTCAATTTTACAACCTTCATACTATTCCAATTCTTCGACTTTATCTGAATAAATTAGTTACGAATGTTGACAATATAAAGCTATTGTGTACCAGTTAGAAATATACAAGAGAAATTGTCTTGCATGAAGCCGGCCTTGCTCTTTGAAATATGTAGGTATGAATGACTTTGAATTCCTTCTTGCTTTCCTGGATTAGTTCGCGTGCCAGCTAAGTTCTTCGTTCTGGCGATGCCAAGGAGTACTTGTGAATTGTTCGGTGATAATCGTCTTGTGTCCAAGTTGGATGTGCGCATATATACAATACTTTATTCCGTACCTGGATGATTAATGTGAGAGAGGAGAGGAAAGGGAGCTGCCGCTCTTCTTTCCCGGGACTCCGGACTACGGGCCATAACAGGTCTCTCTCAGCATGACGTTCTCCCATGCGGAGTTCATTCTTACGGACGCTGTCTCTCCGCCTCTGTTCTTGCGTGGTCGCTATCCAGATTGATGCACACCGCGACCCCTTTCTGCACTGCCTCCTCGGCCCTTTCGATAGTTACGCGTGGTGTTGTCATGTTGACATGCACTTCCCGCCACTCGCGCCGGCTATCTTCTGGCATGCGGTGTTTCGTCTGGCTTCCATCAGTTCCGTCTTGTTGACATCGCGTGTTCTTGTATCCATGTTTGGGGTGTAGCGGTAGTAGCTGCGCGTAATGTACTGTCCTTCATTACTTCATTGCATACATATTATAAACATCTGCGAGGGGAAAGAGCGGGACGAGAGGGGGGTAGGGGAAGAAGGGGGAGCCGCCGCTCTTGTTAGCTCTTCCGCTGCCACCTCCTTCTCCGCCTCCAACTGGGCGGGTCTTGGGTCAAAACACGGTTATCTCGGGCTTCCACCTCCTCTGTCTCTCTCATCCGTAGACATTCCAGAGTCTCGAGACCCATCTTTTTATTCTTCTCATGGGCTAGCACCTCGGCGATGTGCCAGTTTTGTACCAGTTGCCGGCTGAGAGCTTTTGGCGAGATCTTTGGTGTCCATTCGGTCATAAAAGAAGCTCACATCTCTTGAATGACCGCGTTGGTCATGTTTCGCGGTCCTTAGAAATTTTAAAAGGAAATGTCATGCCAAGAATTTATGAAAGAACAGTAAATCTGAGACCGCTTTTCTTCCGAGACATAATCGGTGATGTTAATTGCGAGAGAGTGCAGCCAACAACGAGATGCAGAGAGAAAGAGAGAACAGGTGGTGCACGACGGCGTTGGCAGTAGTAAACGTAGATGTGACGTTGTGACTGCATTTAACAAAAAAAAGCATATATGTATGTACATATATATGTAATATACATAAAAATATAATTATATGTATTAATAATGCTAATCATGTCACCTTAATGGCAGTTAGAAGAGCGATTGAAGTTTGTATGAATTCAGCAAAATATGTACAGAATAGAACTCGCGTTTATGGCGAGAGGCGATTGGTCGAGAAGGCAGATGGGCTATACACTCCAGTGCTCGTTATCCCTCTCCCTCCCTTTCATTCTCTTTTCGCTCTCTTTCTCTCGTTCTCTCTTTCTCTCGCTCTCTCATTACCTCTCTCTCCTTCTCGTTAACTCTGCTCTATTACACCGCGGCTCTTTATGACTCGCTCCCGTTCTCTTTCTCTCAATCTCTCGTTCTCCTTCTCATTTCTCTCTTCCCTCTTTCTCTCTCTCCCTCTCGTTTTCTCTTCTCGTCCTCTCAATCTCGTTTATCTGGTTCTCTCTCTCTCTCTCTCTCTCTCTCTCTGGTTCTCTTACCTCGTTCTCTCTGTTGTCCTCTCTCGTTTTTTCTCTTTATCTCGTTAACTCCTTTCTCCAAATCTCCAGAGAATTTTCATTTTGGTGTTGTGAGAATACAACTTTGAAAGAATGTGATAAATCATTACTTTATTCTTTACATCATACATAAATCATTACTTTTTCCTTTACATCATACACAGTTATATTGTAACGTTTACATCTGTGCCTCCTGTATAGTTTGTAGGTATTACGGGGTGTAGCGGTTTCCCGCGCAGGACGATATATAACGGTTTATTCCTTCTAGTCTATAACATTCATACAAGCGAGGAGAGAAGGGAAGGAACGACCGCCGGGCAGGGGCCGGGTAAACTGCTCGGGTTTAGTTCCCTCGGGTCGCCCCGCCCTTTGGGCGACCCGAGGGGCCGTTCCCGGGGGCCATGACATCCCCCCTTCGGAGAATGGTGGGCCTCCACCATATATAATACAAAAGTGACTAATGTAATCTAACTAAAACAGAAAGATACTATCAAGTTCAGTCCGATCACTCTGCCTCCAGCTGCGGTATGATGTTGTCCTTCGTCTGGATCTCCGCCTCTCTTTGTCGCAGGCACTCTTCTGTGTGTTGGTGGGCGGCTTTCTCCTGACCATGAGCTAGTGTCTCCGCCGCGTGCCACTTCAGCACTACTTGGCGGCCGAGAGCGAGCGCCATGTCGTCGGCGTTCATCTGGTTGAAGCCGGCGATCAGATCTTGCACGATGGCGTTTTCAATCTCCTGAGCGAGTTAAAGTTTTTCTTTTTCTCCTCCACTCAACTCGCAGCCATCGTCGCCATATTTACCTTGTCTCGTTCCATCTCCTCTTCTACGCGACGGACTCGTTGATGTGCAGCAGGAAATTTGCGTGGAACATCGTGTACTCTTTTTCTGCTGGACTGGGCGCGCTCTCGTCCGAGTTGTTTCTGCTTCCTCCTTGTTTCTTCTGCGGGGCGGGGCTTTCCGAGGGTCGGTCGTCCCGGGGGGCATGACAGGTCGTCTGATATTTTAGCAAACGGCCTTCCAGGTCTTTCCGTTTTATCTGTGTGACACCAACGGTCGATGGTCTGTGACGATCTTTGTTGGGGTGCCGTACAGGTACTGCCGGAATGCTTAGATGGCCCACACAATTGCTAGTGCCGCCAGTTTCGAGGGGCGACGTATCGGCGTTCGGCGTCTTTGACTTTTCAGCTGGCGAACGCGATTGGATGGAGACGGCCTTCCTGTTCAAAGAGTACAGTGTTTCAAATTTATTTAACGAAAGCGTATTTAATACACATAAAAAAACATATAATTATAATGCTAACCATGATTGGGTAAACACTTGTAGCGACAGTGAGAACGGCGAACGAAGTTTGTATGAATTCTGCACAGATTCCGGAACAGAACTCGCGTGTATGGCGAGAGGCGACTAGCCGAGAAGCCAGAATGGCTTTAGATTCCACTGCTTTTTACACCTTTATCCCTCTCCTTCTCACCCTCTTCTCTCTCTCTCTCTCTCTCTCTCTCTCTCCCTCTCGTCCTTTCTCCTTCTTCTACTACCTCGCGCTCTCTCTCTCTCGCTCGCTCTCTCTCGTCCTTTCTCCTTCTCATACTATCTGGGTCCCCTCTCCTCCGTCCTCACTCTCTCTCTATCTCTGGTTCTCATTCTATCTCGTTAACTCCTCTCTATTACACCGAACTGCTCCCAATCATTGGGCGCTTCTTCTTCAGCAGCCAGCATTTGTTTCCAGATTCTAAACGATTGGTAATGATTCTAAATTTGCACAATTTCTTGTTAATGGTAAAATTTAGAGTTAAAATTTTCAGTTGTTTAAAACCATGACTTCCCCATTAAGATGTGCATCGTTACCGCCATTTAATCTTCACGTCTGTTGCAATGATAATAGGTATCCGACGTTACCGCTGGTCGTAATGGTATTTCCTTGTTTCTTGAACTTGTACAGCCATATTCCTGCCGTTTTCCCAATTAATCCTTATTCTGCTTTTTGAAAAAAAAAATTAAGAAAAGGCGGTAAGACGTTTACTACTGTAAACTCAATGTAAAGTGAGCATATAAACAGGTGACCATTATACGGTAAATAAGAAACAATGTAGGATACGAAAGAAAGCGAAAATTCAGAATAGATGAAAGCATGAATCATGAATGAGAGAGTGCGAGTCAGCAGAGCAAAACCAATGAAAAGGTGAGCGAAAAAGCTTTTCAAGTGAACATTAAAGATTAGTGAAATTTTGTGTCAATTCAGCACTACCCGTGCAAGAAATTATTAGCGATCGTATTGTACTTGCACATACAATGATAAAAAATAAATAAATTTACATCACCAAAATATGCGTAGTCACGAGATTTTCGTCAGATATCACAGCATTTAGAGAAAGATCAAAGTTCAAAAATGGCATCCTCAAGATGAAAGAATATTGATTGGCATTGTTGGAGAAAATTCTGCGGATGCCACACAAATTCGTCTGCCGTCGCAACCTATTCCAAGCGGGTTTCGTGGACGAGTAATAAAAACAATGCAGGTGATGCAGGTTCGCTACATGTGGATAAGAGCTTAACTTGAGGGAAGTCAAGAGTCCACTTGAACACATCTACAGGAAGCAAGAGGTGTAGAAGTTGTCGTGGAAGAGCGGAGAAAGTCACGATGACGCCTTGAAATGTGCGCGACTCGTCAGAATCAGTCAATTTCGCCGGCCAGCTTCAGCATCTCTTCCTTCAATCGTCGTTTCCTCTCCGCTATTTCGGAGAGATCTCGATCGGCTTTGGTACGCGTTTCTTCAAGCTGCAATATATGATATTTTAAGTATTTTATGATTAACCATAAGCTTAAACAAAAAAGCAGAAACTGGATGATTTATATCATAATACATAAATTCATGAAAGAAATATTCAAGGTGATAGTCAAGACATAAAGATATGGGAATGCGAAGAGAAAGAGGGACAAAGGATAGGGGTTAGAAAGAGAGAGAGAGAGAGAGAGAGAGAGGGAGCGAAATATAGAGGAAATAGAGGAGAGACAAACAGAAAGAGAGAGAGAGAGAGAGAGCGAAATATAGAGGAAATAGAGGAGAGACAAACAGAGAGAGAGAGAGCGAAATATAGAGGAAATAGAGGAGAGACAAACAGAAAGAGAGAGAGAGAGAGAGAGAGAGAGAGAGAGAAAGAGAAAGAAGATCTAACCTTCGCCTTGAATTGGTCGCGTTGCTTCTTCAGCTCATCGATTAATTTCGCATTCGTTCGTCGCTCCTCTTTAAGACCTAGATGAAAGATAATTATAAAATATTTTCCATTTTTTTATATAAAATTGTTTAAAATGTAACTATATAATAAATTAATTTTTTTTAAATATATAAATATATAATACAATTCTTTAAAAATTATCCAAAAAAAATATGTTTAAAAAAATCAATAAATATCGCCAAAAAAGAAAGGTACCGTCAATTTCAGTAGCAAGTAGCGATGCTTGCTCTTCGGTGCGGCGAACGCTTTCCGTTAACTCTTTAAGTAATTTAGAAATGATCTAATGTGATAAATATATTAATCCGAATCAACATAGCCAAGTCCCAATTAAAAAATTCTCTTTAAAATTATCAAGTAAGCGCAAAAAAACAACAAAAACCAAAAGACAAACTTTGAATCTCCTCCTTCTTCTTTTGCTGGTCGTTTGCCTGCGCAGTCGACTGCTCTTGCAGTCTGCGCAGGTTGTCGTCCAACTCTGAGAGAACGTTCATTTCAGTTTAACAACAAAAATGTATTGGCTGATTATAGATTCACATAGTTAATGGTAAGGTATAAAAAATAAAAAGAAACCTACTTCGACAAATTTATATAAATAAAATTAATGTCGTAAAATAATTCCAACTTCGCATTTCTTCCTTCTTCTTGTCCAATTCGAGAGAAAGCGCCGAGGAATTGTCTTGAGCACGCTTCAACGATTCATTCAGCGCTGAAGAAAAATAAAAAAAACAATCTTGATTATCAAAATACCGTCTACTTCTATCATTTTCTTAAAATTTGTATAGATTAAATTTTTTCAACAAAAAAGAAAATAACAAAACAAGTTTTAAAAAAGTAATCTTACAGTATAGTTCGTCCTTTTTCATCTCGATTTCAGCCGTTAGATTCGCGTTCTGTTCCTGCAGTTGCAGAACCGCTTTCGACATCCTAAATGTGTATGTATAAAAATGGTTTCACAATAAACACCATTATAATATATTTTTAATTAAGTACGTTAAAAAAAAATTTTTTCCTAAAATTTTTTAAATTCACTGAATATGTATTACATTGCTTGGAGATTCTTTTATATTTCAATTAAACTTTGCCCGTGCTTCTCAACTAGTCGGAGCACTAATCAGCATGTGAACACTTTGCCCAAATGCCCGAGGAAGGATGAGTGAGGCGAGCTTTTCTTCCTAGTTTATGCGTATAATTCAGGCCAAAAATAGCTAATATATTCTATTGCATGTTGATTGGGCTCGAAATTACGATTTTTCAACCAGGAAGGATGACTGAAAAGTTGTCAAGGCAGTCGGCTTTTAAGCTATGAACACTTTAATTTTTATCTTTTTTTTAATAGAAAAGAGTATTTTTTCAACTGACTTCTCCATCTTAGCCTTGAATTCATCGATGGATCTTTGAACGCTTCAATTTTGTCTTGTTTTTTTTTAATGAGAAGACAGGGGTGCTGGCTGATGAGCGGATTCTTTTTCTTCTCTCTAAAACTGACTTCTCCATCTTTGCCTTGAATTCATCGATGGATCTCTTGAGTGCAGCCGTGAGCTCTCGTTCAGATTCGCAATCTTGCGCCAGAATGACACATTCTGTACGGACTTCCGCTATCCTAAATGTGGAAGTGATTATAAAAAAACAATTATGAAAAAAAAAACCGGAAATGCCTATAAAAACGTTTGCTTAAGAAAAACGATCATAAACGTAAAATAGGAAAAAAGAATTGTGCTTAACTCTAATAGTTAGAAACATAATATTTTTTACATAATTCTTTAAAATTAAAAGCAATAATACAAGTTTTAAGTCGCTTCAGCCTAAATACGCCTAGAAAGGTGTTTTTTTTGTTTTAGAATTAGAAAATGACTAAAATAAATAGAGCATTGGTCAGCACTGACTTCTTCTCCAGTCCACTGCTCTTCTCTCGCTCTTTCGCCACTTCTGTCGCGAGCCCGTCTCGATCTGCACGCAGTGTCTCCGTCTCAGCCACCAGAGTACGAATGCGAGCGAGCTGGAGAGAGAGAGAGAGGGGGGGGTAGAGAGGGTGGGAAAGAGTTAGAATGAGAGAGAGTGAGATTGAGAGAGATAGAGAGCGAGAGAGAGAACGAGAAAAGGAGAGAGGGCGAGAGATCGAGCATAGAACAGAGATGTAAGGGGAACTAATGGATCATCAGAAGACAGCGAGGGACTGTGATAGAAAGAGAAACAGAAAGAAAAAGAAGAGAGGTGAAGACGGGGTATGATATATTGACTGGGAGAAGAAGAAATTTATAGGACGATCAAAGAAAGCCAGACATAACGAAAGATATGGAGGTTAACAAATTAAAGGGATATAGCAACTAGTAGAGAAGAGAATGTAAGAGAGAAAGTGTTAAATAGACAAATGGAAGAAAGATAGAGCGAAACAGAGACAGATAGAGAGAGAGAGAAAGAGCGAGAGAAAGAGAGAGAGAGAGAGAGAGAGAGAGAGAGAGAGAGAGAGAGAGAAAGAGAATGGCCAGCTGACATCTGCATCGCTGCTCCCGCCTGCTCCTCCTGCCGCGTACTGAATCCTTAGCCTCTCACTCTGCGCGAGTGCTGCTTCCTTCGCTGCCACTAGTCGCTCCAGCTCACGCTCGCGGATCTGAGGACATAAATAAATAAATGAATAAATAACTGATTAAATAAAGTATTCCTTATTAATACGAATAACAAATTTATTCTACAAGAGTTTTACCATAATATAGCTTCCTAACGCCATTTGAAAGAAAACATACTGCTTTGTAAAATTCGCTTTTTGCGGAACACGATTTAAAATAGCTATAGATTTATTTGAGCGTCAAATGTCAATACCACGATGGAAGAAAAAGGAAATTCCTCAAAATCAACATTTATGTCATATTAAAATTGCTTACCGCGTGTACTGCAATCTTATTCTCGTATGCAGCCAGCAAATCGGAAGTCTTCAGACTCTTCAGCTGAAAGAAGAAAGTATTGAAATTCAACAAAAGTAACGACTGTTCATGAATCAATTTACCGTGGAACTAGCAAATCATAAATGCCAAAGTCTGTCAATAAAGAAAGAAAACGAATAACAACATCTAAATTACTTTCACCAAGTATAAACATAACACCTTCAAAGCGTAAAAAATACCGGTTCCCTTATCAATCAATGAATCGATGGTCTTCGTCACCCAGACTAACATCCATGCCCTCCTTCATGCGTGCGAGAAGCTCGTCAATCTGCCTGGCCATTCCTACCGTACGCCCTCCTCCATTCGTGTCGGGACCTCCTCCATTCCCCCTCGAATCTCCACTCGTGTTCATCATGTCGTCCGACTCCGAGCTCAGCCTGCATCTATGCTTATCATTCCCATCCAGCTAATGGCATCCATTTCTTTTATAAATCATTTTTTATCGATTTATTTTTTAACTTACCAAAATGTACAAAACAAAAACATGTATAAAAATTGACACGCTTCGGTAACACCGCACAATATGATAACTTTTCGAGCATTTTAAATTATTCCTTCAACAACGTTTAAAAAATTCAACCAAATTTTTTCCGAAATCAATTAAACCTCTTCGCATTCGAGTGCAGTTCTACGCTAATTAATTTTGAGCTAATTAATTAATTTTTTTCTCTTATCCCGCCAGTAATCAATTGAGCTTCTGGCAGTTTGTAACGTTCATCTATTCATCTTGTTCATCTGTAGGGCAAGATGAACTTTACATTAAGGTGTTTTCTATTGAAATCTACAAGATGAACTTTACAACAGATGAACGAGATGAACAGATGAACTTTACAAACTGCCTGAGCTCCTCAATGCTTCTCTCACCTCTTCCTGACTCGGTCCATCTCGGACCCTCGATCGCATG